>JASTWF010000035.1:941346-1002708 GCA_030390025.1 Squalus acanthias
CCCGGTGCCCAGACAGCGCCGCTCTCTCCCCGGTGCCCAACAGCGCCGCTCTCCCCCCGTGCCCTACAGCGCCGCTCTCCTCCTCTGGACACCCCGGTGTGCCCATACTGCGCCGCTTCTCCTCCCCCGGTGCCCAGACAGCGCCGCTCTCACCCGTGCCCAGACAGCGCCGCTCTCACGGTGCCCAGACAGCGCCGCTCTCCCCGGTGCCCAGACAGCGCCGCTCTCCCCGGTGCCCAGACAGCGCCGCTCGCCCCCCCGGTGCCCAGACAGCGCCGCTCTCCCCCGGTGCCCAGACAGCGCCGCTCTCCCCGGTCCCAGACAGCGGCCGCTCTCTCCCCCGGTGCCCAGACAGCGCCGCCTCTCCCCGGTGCCCAGACAGCGCCCGCTCTCCCCGGTGCCCAGACAGCGCCGCTCTCCCCGGTGCCCAGACAGCGCCGCTCTCCCCGGTGCCCAGACAGCGCCGCTCTCTCCCGGTGCCCAGACAGCGCCGCTCTCCCCGGTGCCCAGACAGCGCCGCTCTCCCCGGTGCCCAGACAGCGCCGCTCTCCCCGGTGCCCAGACAGCGCCGCTCTCCCCGGTGCCCAGACAGCGCCGCTCTCCCCGGTGCCCAGACAGCGCCGCTCTCCCCGGTGCCCAGACAGCGCCGCTCTCCCCGGTGCCCAGACAGCGCCGCTCTCCCCGGTGCCCAGACAGCGCCGCTCTCCCCGGTGCCCAGACAGCGCCGCTCTCCCCGGTGCCCAGACAGCGCCGCTCTCCCCGGTGCCCAGACAGCGCCGCTCTCCCCGGTGCCCAGACAGCGCCGCTCTCCCCGGTGCCCAGACAGCGCCGCTCTCCCCGGTGCCCAGACAGCGCCGCTCTCCCCGGTGCCCAGACAGCGCCGCTCTCCCCGGTGCCCAGACAGCGCCGCTCTCCCCGGTGCCCAGACAGCGCCGCTCTCCCCGGTGCCCAGACAGCGCCGCTCTCCCCCGGTGCCCAGACAGCGCCGCTCTCCCCGGTGCCCAGACAGCGCCGCTCTCCCCGGTGCCCAGACAGCGCCGCTCTCCCCGGTGCCCAGACAGCGCCGCTCGCCCCGGTGCCCCGACAGCGCCGCTCGCCCCGGTGCCCAGACAGCGCCGCTCTCCCCGGTGCCCAGGACAGCGCCGCTCTCCCGGTGCCAGACAGCGCCGCTCTCCCCCGGTGCCCAGACAGCGCCGCTCTCCCCCGGTGCCCAGACAGCGCCGCTCTCCCCGGTGCCCAGACAGCGCCGCTCTCCCCGGTGCCCAGACAGCGCCGCTCTCCCCGGTGCCCAGACAGCGCCGCTCTCCCCGGTGCCCAGACAGCGCCGCTCTCCCGGTGCCCAGACAGCGCCGCTCTCCCGGTGCCCAGACAGCGCCGCTCTCCCCGGTGCCCAGACAGCGCCGCTCTCCCCGGTGCCCAGACAGCGCCGCTCTCCCCGGTGCCCAGACAGCGCCGCTCTCCCCGGTGCCCAGACAGCGCCGCTCTCCCCGGTGCCCAGACAGCGCCGCTCTCCCCGGTGCCAGACAGCGCCGCTCTCCCCGGTGCCCAGACAGCGCCGCTCTCCCCGGTGCCCAGACAGCGCCGCTCTCCCGGTGCCCAGACAGCGCCGCTCTCCCCGGTGCCCAGACAGCGCCGCTCTCCCCGGTGCCCAGACAGCGCCGCTCTCCCCGGTGCCCAGACAGCGCCGCTCTCCCCGGTGCCCAGACAGCGCCGTCCCCCCCCCACCCCCCCCCCCCCCCCCCCCGCCTGGTGCCCAGACCATTCTGTAGATGGACATTCCCCCAGTGCATACAACAATAGGCTTTGTCTGCTATTGGTTTTTGTGTTTTTAGTTTTAATTTTTCTCAGTTGACTTTATGTTGACTTTTCTCTCTGTTTTCCCTTCCCCCAGTGTGACTGGTGCAGGCTTTAAACCACAGGAAATGACACGGCCCCTCCCATCCCTTCCACACCCCCTCTCTCGCCAAATAAGAGCAAAGTTATTCCACTCCCCAGCCTCTTCTCTGCCCCCCAGTTGAGAGCACTGCTGTTGCACTGCCTTCCTGCCCTACTACAAGTGTGTGCTCTGCAGCCCCTGTACACCTGTCTGGGGAAACCTCAGTTTATTTTTTTGAAGTTGGGTCCCGTGATGTTTTTGTTCCCAGAGCTCCGCCCCGCCCCACTTGTTCTAATGCAGCAACAGACGTGAAGGAACAGTTCCATATGTTAGCCCATCGCTACCATCAATTCAAGTGTTTTTCTGCAGCTCTGAGATTGTCTGACTGCACACTTGTTAACTTTATCCAGATCACCAGCCAGGAAGCTGCCTGTACCATGATGCAAGCTCTTTTCATTATTCCAACTAATCCTTACTACTCTGAAGCAAAAATCTTGCAGTTTGTAGGTGGGAAGGAGCATTTTCTGCACAGAAAGATCCCACAGTAGCATTGATTGAGGGAGGGAGGGAGGAATTTTGGCAAAGATATTGAAAGAAATCCTGCTGTTGTTGATGGCATGGGATCTTTAATGTCCACCTGAACCACAGGGTTAAGCAGATACGAGCTGAAAACCTGTGTTCATGTTGTGAGATTCAAGTCTTTCACATTGAACAAATAACACAGGAAATACGTGAATATCATTACACCTGGAAGTTTAAAATCTCTCTCAGTGCATAGGAGCTGAATGAGACCCAGCCACAGCATCGCAAGTACAGTACTTAGAGCAGGGTTTACCCATGGGCTGTACTAGTCAGTGTCCTGTGGCCTCGTGGTTCAACAGAGGTAGTGGTAGATTTTTTGTTCATCTTGTAACGGGCTGAGAGGGGTTTCAGTGCCAGAGGTTTCAGTGCCAGTTCTGGAGCAAGGAAGAAGAGAAAAGAAAGCCTTGCGCTTATACAGCGCCGTTCACTGCCTCCGGACGTCCCAAAGTGCTTTTCAACCAATGAAGCACTTTTCAAGTGTAGTCACTGTTGTAATGTAGGAAAAGCGCACAGCAAGCTCCTACAAACAGCAATGTGATAATGACCAGATAATCTGTTTTGTTATGTTGATGGAGGGATAAATATTGGCCCAGGACACCGGGGAGAACTCTTCGAAATAGTGCCATGGGATCTTTTACGTCTCATCTGAAAGACGGCACCTCCGACAATGCAGCGCTCCCTCAGTACTGCCCCTCCGACAGTGCAGCACTCCCTCAGTACTGCCCCTCCGACAGTGCGGCGCTCCCTCAGTACTGCCCCTCCGACAGTGTGGCGCTCCCTCAGTACTGCCCCTCCGACAGTGCGGCTCTCCCTCAGTACTGCCCCTCCGACAGTGCGGCTCTCCCTCAGTACTGCCCCTCCGACAGTGCGGCTCTCCCTCAGTACTGCCCCTCCGACAGTGCGGCTCTCCCTCAGTACTGCCCCTCCGACAGTGCGGCTCTCCCTCAGTACTGCCCCTCCGACAGTGCGGCTCTCCCTCAGTACTGCCCCTCCGACAGTGCGGCTCTCCCTCAGTACTGCCCCTCCGACAGTGCGGCGCTCCCTCAGTACTGTACATGAGAGTCCGCCTAGATTTTTGTGCTCACATCTCTGGAGTGGGACTTGAACCCACAGCCTTCTGACTGAGAGGCGAGAGTGCTACCCACTGAGCTGCAGCTGACACAACAGGCATTAACATGCTTATCCATTGATTTCCAAGGGGCTGGGGGTGTGAAGGAATTACCAACCCAAGGAGAGAAATATATTCTAAATGGTTTTTGAATTGTATGTGTGTATACCACTAAGGAGATTGTCTAAAATATTATCAGTGGTATTAATTAAGAGTTGAGATTTTGAAATGTATCTAAAAGACGTTGCATTTACACAGCACTTTTCATGTGGTCAGGACATCCCAAAGTGCTTTACAGCTGATGAAGTATTTTTTGAAGTGTAGTCACTGTTGTAATGTAAGTAAACTGCAATGGCTGGCATCATACCTGACACACAGGAAGATGGTTGTGATTGTCAGAGGCCAGTCTTCACAGCTCCAGAACTTCACTACAAGAGTTCCTCAGGGAAGTGGCCTCAGCCCAACCATCTTCAACTGCTTCATCAATGACCTTGCCGCCATAAGGGCAGGAGTGGGGCTGTTTGCTGATGATTCCACTGTGTTCAGCTCCATTCTCAACTCTTCAGATAATGAAGCAGCCCACGCCAGCCTACAACAGGGCCTGGATAACATCCAGGCTTGGCTGACGAGTGGCAGGTAACATTCGTGCCAGGTAATGACCATCTCCAACAAAATAAAGCTGAGCACCTCCCTTTGACCATTACTAGCAACACCATCGCCACATCCTGCGGGTCACTATTGACCAGAAGCTGAACTGGACCAGCTATATCAACACCATATACCTGGAACGGTAGCATAGTGGTTATGTTACTGGACAGAGGCCTGGGCTAATAATCCGCAGATGGGAGTTCAAATCCCACCATGGCAGCTGTGGAATTTAAATTCAGTTAATTAAGTAAATCTGGAATAAAAAGCAAGTACAGGATTGTTGTTAACCCATCTGGTTCACTAATGTCCTTTAGGGAAGGAAATCTGCCATCCTTATCCGGTCTGGGCCTATATGTGACTCCAGACCCACAGCCATGTGGTCGACTCTTAACTGCCCTCGAAATGGCCGAGCAAGCCGCTCAGTTGTACAAGAAGGCGGCTCAGCACCACCTTCTCGAGGGCAATTGGGGATGGGCAATAAATGCTGGCCTTGCCAGCAACGCCCACATCCCAGAAACGTTAAAAAAAATGCCAGTCACTGGGTATTCTTTGACGATTGAATCACCTAAAAGCCTCTCCATCATCTACAAGGCTCAAGCCAGAAGTGTGATAGAAAAACTCTCTCACACCTGGATGGGCACCGCTGCAACAATACTGGAGAAGCTCGACATCATCCAGGACAGAGCAGTTTGCTTGATCGGTGCCCCCGCCACTGAACTCTATCCCCCTCCTCCACCACCAGCGCACTGTGGCTGCAGTATGTGCTGCAACTCATCAAGGTTACGTCAACAGCATCTCCCCTCTACCACCAAGAGTAATAATGTGGAAGCACCATCACCTCCAAGTTCCCCTCCATGTCACACAATTCTGACTTGGACATGGATCGCCTCATTGCTGGGTCAGAATCCTGGAATTGCCTTCATAGAATCATAGAAATTTACAGCACGGAAGGAGGCCATTCGGCCCATCATGTCTGTGCCGGCCGACAGAGCTATCCAGCCTAATCCCACTTTCCAGCACTTGGTCCGTAGCCTTGTAGGTTACGGTATTTCAAGTGTATATCCAAGTACTTTTAACTCTGATGAGGGTTTCTGCTTCTACCACTCTTTCAGGCAGTGAGTTCCAGACCCCCACCACCCTCTGGGTGAAAAAATTTCTCCTCAAATCCCCTCTAAACCTCCGACCAATTACTTTAAATCTATGCCGCCTGGTTATTGACCTCTCTGCTAAGGGAAATAGGTCCTTCCTATCCACTCTATCTAGGCCCCTCATAATTTTATACACCTCAATTAGGTCTCCCCTCAGCCTCCTTTGTTCCAAAGAAAACAACCCCAACCTATTCAATCTTTCCTCATAGCTAAAATTCCCCAGCCCAGGCAACATCCTCGTAAATCTCCTCTGCACCCTCTCTAGTGCAATCACATCCTTCCTGTAATGTGGTGACCAGAACTGTACACAGTATTCTAGCTGCGGCCTAACTAGTGTTTTATAAAGTTCAAGCATAGCCTCCCTGCTCTTATATTCTATGCCACGGCTAATGAAGGCAAGTATCCCGTATGCCTTCTTAACCACCTTATCTACCTGTCCTGCTACCTTCAGGGATCTGTGGACATGCACACCAAGGTCCCTCTGATCTTCTGCACCTCAGTGTCCTACCATTTATAGTGTGTTCCTAATGTCATTGTGGGAGCACCATCACCTCAAGGTCTGCGATAGTTCAAAAAGAAGGCCCACCACCACTTCAGGGTAACCAGGCAATCAATGCACCTTCCCTGTGTCACCCTCATCCCCAGTACAAATATTTTTTTATAAAGTGGCAGTGAATGAGATAAATAACTAGATCATTTGATTTCAGTGGTGTTTAGCTGAGGGATAAATGGCAAGGACACAGGGAGAACTCCCCCAATCTTACTGTACTGCCATGAACTCTCTTATGCTGACCTGAGTGGGCAGACAGGGTCTTGGTCTAAATATTTTTTTGAAATATGATGCCTCCGACAGTGCAGCATTCCTCAGTATTGCACTGTCTGGTGAGTCTAGATTACATGCTCAAACCTCTGGAGTGGGGCTTCAACTCCCAACATTTCTGACTCTGAGGTGAGCAAGACAGGCACCCACAGGACAGTGTGGACCAGCAAATGGCTGTGTGTGGTGTTTGTAGAGTCTCCATGTTTTGAACTTCTTCAGTCACTGGTTCAATGGGTCAGCAAAATGTCTTTGTACTACCGACCCTGACTAGCGCCTGCTGCTGATCTGGAGACCTCTACACTCATTTGACTGAAGAGCTAGGATCTACTCTCTATATCCACAGCAGCAAAAAGTATGATCTCTTACTCCCTCAAGTAAACAAGCTTGTTGCTAGACTGTTTCTACTCCGTTGTTGCATTTGGTGGCAGAAATTGAGATGATGTAGGGGGTTTCTGTTTTTCTTTGTTCTCAAATGAAAGTAAGATTTAATTTGGAACTGGTGAACTCCTTGATGGTTCAGTCAGTGCTGCACAGCTCGAAAGGCACGATGTTCCATCCCCAATCTTTCCTCCGCTGATCTCCACCAGGGTAGCAGTTGAGGTACTCCAGTTAAACTCGGCTCTCTTAGATGGGAAAATCGGCCAGAGTGCTCGCTCCTTGTTCTATACAGTGACCTCTGGTGGAAAGTACTGATGAGTGGGTGTACAGTGAGGAGAGGATTGGGCCCAACTTTGATACCGGCCACTGCTGCGTTGCCTGCTGATACTCACTATAGAAAAGAAAGGACTTGCATTTATGTGATGCCATCGCTCCTCCTCAAGTATTCCAAAGTGCTACACGCCCAACAAATTACTTTGAAGAGTAGACACTGTTCATGCAAGCTCACAGATGTGTAATGATCACTTGATGAAATACTGGGGGGATGCCAGTACCAGGAAGAGTTGGTGCCTGTAGGAGAAATGGGGGGAAAACTCGAATCTTGTGTGCAGTGGCTAGCTTAGTCATTCACGTTTTCAGACTTGACATGCAGAAGACTGAATGCACAAACCTCCCCCCATTAAGAGTGGCCAAGTTAAGAGCAAATTGCAGATGTTGCACCTACTGCTGTAAGTCTGTGGCCACAGGAAGTCTTCAAACGACATTGTCAGCAAGCTTCGGAATTAACTGCTATCTCAGTAGAAAAAAACGTCTGTTAAGCAGATAGTGACTGGGTGTGTGACTGATACAGCACAGCGGCAAGTGCGTTCAGTCAGCATGCCAGAATCTATTATTATTAAGGACGTGGTAATAGGACACTTAGTAACTCATAATATGATTAGGCAGGGTCAGCATAGTTTTATGAAATGGAAATAGTGTTTAACAAATCTGAGTGTTTTGAGGGTGTAACTAGCAGGGTAGATAAGGGGGGAACCAGTGGATGTGGTGTATTTGGATTTTCAGAAGGCATTCGATAAGGTGCCACACAGGAGGTTATTACACAAAATTAGGGTTCATGGGATTGGGGTAATATATTAGCGTGGATTGAGGATTGGTTAACGGACAGAAAATAGAGAGTAGGAATAAATGGGTCATTTTCAGGACGGCAGGGTATAACTAGTGGAGTGCCGCAAGGATCAGTGCTTGGGCCTCAGCTATTTACAATCTATATTAATGACTTAGATGAAGGGACCGAGTGTAACGTATCCAAGTTTGGTGACGATATAAAGCTAGGTGGGAAAGTAAGCTGTGAGGAGGGCGCAAAGAGGCTGCAGAGAGATATAGACAGTCTAAGTGAATGGGCAATAAGGTGGCAGATGGAGTATAATGTAGAGAAATGTGAAGTTATCCACTTTGGTAGGAAGAATGGAAAAGCAGAGTATTGTTTAAAAGGTGAGAGACGAGTAAATGTTGGTGTTCAGAGGGATCTGGGGATCCTTGTACACGAATCACAGAAAGTTAACATGCAGGTACAGCAAGCAATTAGGAAGCCAAATGGTATGTCCACCTTTATTACAAGAGGGTGGAGTATAAGAGTAAGGAAGTCTTGCTGCAATTTTATATAGGTGAGACCACACCTGGAGTACTATGCACAGTTTTGGTCACCTTCTCTGAGAAAGGACATACATGCCTTAGAGAGGGTGCAACAATATTGATTTCTGGGATGAGAGGGCTGTCCTATGAGGAAAGATTGATTAGAATGGGCCTATATTCTCTCGAGTTTAGAAGAATGAGAGGTGATCTCATTGAAACATATAAAATTCTTAGAGGGCTTGGCAGGGTAGATGCTGAGAGGCTGTTTCCCCTGGCTGGAGAGTCAAGAACTAGGGGTCACAGTCTCGGGATAAGGGGTCGGCTGTTTAGGACCGAGATGAGAATTTTTGTTCACTGAGGGTTGTGAATCTTTGGAATTCTCTTCCCCAGAGGGCTGTGGATGCTGAGTCGTTGAATATATTCAAGACCGAGATCGTTAGAATTTTGGGCACTAAAGGAATCAAGGCATATGGAGATAGGGTGAGAAAGTGGAGTTGGTGTAGAAGTTCAGCCATGATCTTATTGAATGGTGGAGTAGGTTTGAGGGGTCATAAGGCCTACTCCTGCTCCCATTTCTTATGTTCTTGCGTGCTCACTGAGCTGGGGTGTCGCACACTGAGAGAATTGTACAAGATTTTACAAACTGTTGACACATTGAGTATATGAATTGTATTTTTTGTCGACTGCTGGTGTTGCAGCAATCGTACATTCAGGGAAGCATCCTCCTCTGGTTGGGAGACCTGAGCAACACAGCAGCATGAGTCATAGTAAGAGGAGCTGGCAGGAATGGGTGCGGTTCTGCAGTATGGTGCAGCCATGTGTGTTGTGTATATATAGTAAACTGAAGGCAATGCTGGGACAACTCTGCAAAGTCAAGAGTAGTATCAAGGAAAAGCCCTAAGGGCTGACTGTATGAAATTGTATTGCTGAGGTGTACCTGTGAGCTGAATCCTCTTTTCTGTGGCTACATCAACCACCCCCCCCCCCACATGGAAGCCAATTAACTAGACTGGATCTGTTGTGCACTAACAATCGCCGAGGCCACTACTCCCCTCCACTGGACCCCTGGATCAATCTAATACTGGATCATTCTCCGTTCTCCTTGGCTTTCCATTTTCCACTCTAACTTTGGACTCACACACTGTCATTGCCTGCTCCTTATTAATTTACCACAAGGTCATGTCTATCCTAATCTTTGCATGCCGACGTGACCTGAATTTCACGTGTGCATTTTGCTGCCGCTCCGGATCCGAGCCCATTACTTCTATCTCCCTTTTTCTTTCTCTTCTCTTTACTCCTCTGGGCCCTTCTCTCCTCTCCTGTCTCCTCCCCTTCTTGTTACTCAGTCATTCCTATAACTTCTTTCTCTCCTGCTGCCGTCCTAGGCTTGACTTCTCTCCTGGATAATCCACAGCTTCCCTCTGTGCCTATCCTGGCATTCTCCAAAGGGCCCATTGAGACCCTCCTTACGAGCAGCAACCCCAACTGCCCCACCCTCGTCTCACCAACCTTCCCACCCCACATGCCCAGCAGACCCTGGGGACTCTGGCAGTGGATTAACAATCACCGCACTATCCGTCTTTCTCTCTACCGCCCATCCAAGCCCCATCCCAGGATCCTCACCAAAATATCATCTCTCCTTTCCTCACTCGCTCCTCTGAGTTTACTACCGTCTTGTCCTCCTTTAAACTCCTAATCATATTCATGGTCACCCCCTCAACCTTGCCATCTCACGTGGCTTCTCTCCCCTCGTCGTCTCAAACACAGTCCAGGCCATCTTTGATCACTTCCTTATCCCTCATCACTCATTCCCCCTTCCAGCTGTACTTCCTTCTGCCTCCGGCCCAGGAAAAACTCCCCCCACTTACAACACTTTCAAGTTCTAACTTTTGCCTCCATTTGCCAAAATACTTTTGCAGCAATCCATCTGCTCAATCACACCTCCACCTTCAATGCTGCTGTTCCCAGTAAGATTCTTACTCTCTTGCACCCTGGTCGTTCCCCGGGTACGCCCCCATCTTCGCTCCCTTAAGTCCAAGGGCGCAGACTTGAGCGTATACTGTGTACAACTGTTTCAGCCATCCATCGCCCGATCTGTCTGGGCCACATCAAGCACAGTCGGGCCATGCTCTCCTCTGCCAAAACTGCTTAATATTCCAGGATCATCCTAGAATGCAACGATAACCCTTGGCTTCTTTGTTCCACTACCAATCGTCTCCTTAAGCCACTCTCCGTGCCCCTTCCACCCTCGCCTCCCAACAACAAGCGCGAGGAGCTCATTGATTTCTTTGTCAGTAAGATTGAGAACATCTGTTCAGCTGCATCTGCCTCTTCCCTGCCTTGAACTCGTATCTTTCTCCAGTTTCTCTCCTGTCTCCTCTCATGCCCTATCCAAGCTCATCTTGTCGATGAGACCCACCTCCATCTCTCTTCACCCTATCCCCACTAAACTGCTGACCACTTAACTTCCCTTCTTGGCCCCACCCATGCTAGCTAATGCTTTAAACGGTTCCCTATCCTCGGGTACTGTCCCCCTCCCCTTTTAAATCTTCCGTCATCACCTCCCTCCTCAGAAAATACCACCCTTGATCCCTCTGTCCTTGCAAACAACCACCCCATCTCCAACCTCCCTTCTCAAATCTTTGAACGTGTTGTCGCCTCCCAAATCCATGCCCATCTTTCCTGCAGCTTTGTTGAACCTCTACAGTCAGGGTTCTGCCCCTGCCACAGCACTGAAATGCCCCTAGTTAGTCACAAATGACATCCTATGTGACTGTAACCGTAGTTCACTATCTCTCCTCATCCTTCTTGACCAATCTGCAGCCTTTGGCATGGTTGACCACACGATTCTCCTCCAACGCCACTCCACTGTTGTCCAGCTGGGTGGAGCTGCCCTCGCCTGGTTCCATTCCTATCTATCCAGTCATAGCCAGAGAATCACCTGCAATGGCTTCTCTTCCGCTCCCGCACCGTTACCTCTGGAGTCCCCCAAGTATCTGTCCTTGGCCCCCTCCTATTTCTTATCTACATCCTGCCCCTGGGCGACATCATCCGAAAACACAGCGTCAGTTTCCACATGTACCCTGATGTCACCAGCAACTCTCTCGACCCCTCCAGTGTGTCTCTGTTGTCAGACTGTAGTCCTGGATGTGGTGCAATTTTCTACAATTAAACATTTGGAAGACAAACTCCATTCCCTAGCCACCGATTCTATCCCTCTCCCAGGCTACTGTGTGAGGCTGAACCAGACTGTTTGCAACCTTGGTGTCCTGTTTGACCCTGGTCTGAGCTTCCGACCACATATCCTCTCCATCACCACCTAGTTCCACCTCTGTAACATCGCCTTTCTCCACCCCTGCCTTTGCCCATCTGCTGCTGAAACCCTCATCCATGCCCTTGTTACCTCCAGGTTCGATTATTCCAGTGCACTCCAGGCCGGCCTCCCATTTTCCACCCTCCATAAACTTGTGCTCATCCAAAACTGTGCTACTCGTATCCAAACTCGCACCAAGTCCCGTTCACCCATCACCTCTGTGCTCGCTGACCTACATTGGCTCCCGGTCCGGCAACACCTCGATTTTAAAAGTCTCATCCTCGTGTACAAATCCCTCCATGGCATCGCCCCTCCCTATCTCTGTAACCTTCTCCAGCCCTACAACCCTCCAAAACTCTGCATTCCTCCAAATCTGGACTCGTGCGTCCCCCATTCCCTTCACCTCACCACTTGCGCTGTGCATTTAGCCGTGTAGGCCATAAGCTTTAGATTTCCCTTCCTAAACCTCTCTGTCTCTCCATAGAAACATAGAAGATAGGAGCAGGAGTAGGCCATTCAGCCCCTCGAGCCTGCTCCGCCATTCAATGAGATCATGGCTGATCATCCAAATTTAATACCCTGTACCTGCCTTCTCTCCATATCCCTTGATCCCTTTAGTTTTAAGAAATATATCTAACTCCTTCTTGAATATATTTAATGAATTGGCCTCTACTGCCTTCTGTGGTAGAGAATTCCACAGGTTCACCACTCCCTGGGTGAAGAAATTCCTCCTCATCTCAGTCCTAAATGGCTTACCCCTTATCCTTAGACTGTGACCCCTGGTTCTGGACTCCCCGGCCATCGGGAACATCCTTCCTGCATCTAGTCTGTCTAGTCCTGTTAGAATTTTATAAGTTTCAATGAGATCCCCTCTCATTCTTCTAAACTCCAGTGAGTATAAGCCCAATCGACCCAATCTCTCCTCATACGTCATTTCTGCCATCCCGGGTATCAGCCTGGTGAATCTTCGCTGCACTCTCTCCATGGCAAGAACATCCTTCCTCAGAAAAGGCGACCAAAACTGCACACAATACTCAAGATGTGGTCTCACCAAGGCCCTGTACAACTGCAGCAAGACATCCTTGATCCTGTACTCGAACCCTTTCGCTATGAAGGCCAACATACCATTTGCCTTCTTCACCGCCTGCTGCACCTGCATGCTTACCTTCAGCGATTGGTGCACAAGGACACCCAGGTCTCGTTGCACTTCCCCTTCTCCCAATCTATTGCCATTCAGATAATAATCTGCCTTCCTGTTTTTGACACCAAAGTGGATAACCTCGCATTTATCCACGTTATATTGCATCTGCCATGCTTCTGCCCACTCACCAAACCTGTCCAAATCATCCTGGAGTTTCTCGGCATCCTCCTCCTGGCACACACTCCCTCCCAGCTTTGTGTCGTCTGCAAACTTGGAGATATTACATCCAATTCCATCGTCCAGATCATTAATATATATTGTGAATAGCTGGGGTCCTAGTACCCCACTAGTCACCGCCTGCCACTCGGAAAAAGACCCATTTTTTCCAACTCTTTGCTTTCTGTCTGCCAACCAGTTCTCTATCCAAGTCAATACCTTGCCCCCAATCCCATGTGCCTTAACTTTACACGCTAATCTCTTATGCGGAACCTTATCGAAAACCTTCTGAAAGTCCAAATACACCACATCCATTGGTTCTCCCTTATCCATTTTACCAGTTACATCCTCAAACAATTCCAGTAGATTAGTCAAGCACGATTTGCCTTTTGTAAATCCATGTTGACTTTGTCCGATCCTGTCACTGTTTTCCAAGTGCTCTGCTATTACATCTTTTATAATGGACTCTAGCTTTTTCCCCACTACCGATGTCAGGCTTACTGGTCTATCATTCCCCGTTTTCTCTCTACCACCTTTTTTGAATAGTGGGGTAACATTAGCTACCCTCCAATCCATGGGTACTGTTCCACAGTCTATAGAATTTTGGAAGATGACCAGCAATGCATCTACTATTTCTAGGGCCACTTCCTTAAGTACCCTAGGATGTAGATTATCAGGCCCTGGGGATTTATCGGCCTTCAATCCCGTCAATTTCCCTAACACTATTTCCCTACAAATACTGATTTCTTTCAGTTCCTCCTTCTCATTAGACCCTATGTTCCCCGACATCTCTGGGAGGTTATTTGTGTCCTCCTTTGTGAAGACAGAACCAAAGTATGTATTTAATTGGTCTGCCATTTCTTTGTTCCCCATTATAAATTCCCCTGATTCTGACTGCAAGGGACCTACGCTTGACTTCACCAATCTTTTTCTCTTCACATATCTATATAAGCTTTTACAGTCAGTTTTTATGTTCCTTGCAAGCTTACTCTCATACTCTATTTTCCCCCTCTTAATTAATCCCTTTGTCCTTCTTTGCTGAATCCTATACTGCTCCCAATCCTCAGGTTTTCTGCTTTTTCTGGCCAATTTATATGTCCTTTCCTTGGATCTTATGCTATCCCTAATTTCCTTTGTTAGCCACGGTTGAGTCACCTTTTTTGTTTTATTTTTATGCCAAACTGGGATGAACAAATTCTGTAGTTCATCCATGTGATCTTTGAATGTCAACCCTTTGAGTGACATTCCCCAATCAATCCTACCCAACTCGCGCCTCATACCATCGTAGTTTCCTTTATTTAAATTCAGGACCCTAGTCTCTGAGTCAACTACTTCACTCTCCATCTTAATGAAGAATTCGATCATATTATGATCGCTCCGACCCAAGGGGCCTTGCACAACAAGATTGCTAATTAATCCTTTCTCATTACATGATACCCAGTCTAAGATGGCCTGATCTCTAGTTGGTTCCTCAACATATTGGTCCAGGAAACCATCCCGTATACACTCCAGGAATTCCTCCTCCACAGTATTGTTACTAATTTGGTTAGCCCAATCTATATGTAGATTAAAGTCGCCCATGATAACTGCTGTGCTCTTATTGCACGCTTCTCTAATTTCCCTTTTAATGCCATCCCCAACCTCTGTATTACTGTTTGGGGATCTATACACCACTCCCACTAGCGTTTTCAGCCCCTTGGTATTTCTCAGTTCTACCCATACAGATTCCACATCATCAGAGCTAATAGCCTTCCTTACAATTGTGTTAATCCCCTCTTTAACCAGCAATGCTACCCCACCTCCCTTTCCTTTTTGCCTATCTTTCCTGAATATTGAATACCCCTGTATGTTGAGTTCCCAGCCTTGGTCACCCTGGAGCCATGTTTCCGTAATCCCAATCATATCATATTCGTTTACCTCTATTTGCGCAGCTAATTCATCCACCTTATTACGAATGCTCCTCGCATTAAGACACAAAGCCTTCAGGCTTGTTTTTTTAACGCTCTTAGACCTTTTAGAATTTTTTTTTACTGTGGCCACGTTTGATTTAAACCCTTGATTTCTCTGACTGACACCTTTGTTTTTTGCCTTCCTGACTTTTGCTTCTATTCTTGTTTCCCTTTCCTCTGTCTCCCTGCTCAGGTTCCCAACCCCCTGCCATTTTAGTTTAAACCCTCCCCCAGAGCACTAGCAAACACTCCCCCTAGGACATCGGTCCCGGTCCTGCCCAGGTGCAAACCGTCCGATTTGTACTGGTCCCACCTCCCCCAGAACCGGTTCCAATGTCCAAGGAATTTGAATCTCTCCCCCTTGCACCATTCCTCTAGCCACGTATTCATCTGAAATATCTTCTATTTCTACTCTGACTAGCACGTGGCACTGGTAGCAATCCTGAGATTACTACCTTTGAGGTCCTATTTTTTAATTTATCTCCTAACTCCCTATATTCAGCTTTTAGGACCTCATCCCGTTTTTTACCTATATCGTTGGTACCTATATGCACCACGACAACTGGCTGTTCACCCTCCCCTTCCAAAATGTTCTGCAGCCGCTCTGAGACATCCTTGACCCTTGCACCAGGGAGGCAACACACCATCCTGGAGTCTCGTTTGCGGCCGCAGAAACGTCTATCTATTCCCCTTACAATAGAATCCCCTATCACTATTGCTCTACCCCTCTTTTTTCCTCCCGTCCTGTGCAGCAGAACCACCCCTGGTGCCAGGAAGTTGGCTGCTGCTGCCTTCCCCTGATAAGCCATCCCCCTCAACAGTATCCAAAGTGGTATATCTGTTTGAAAGGGGGATGTCCACAGGAGACCCCTGCACTACCTGCCTGCGCCGACTACTCTGCCTGGTGGTCACCCATTCTCTTTCTGCCTGTGCAGCCTTTACCTGCGGTGTGACCAACTGGTTAAACGTGCTATCCACGAGGTCCTCAGCATCGCGAATGCTCCAGTATGCATCCATTCGCAGCTCCAGCGCCGCAATGCGGTCTGCCTGTAGCTGCAGCTGGATACACTTCCCGCACACATGGTCGCCAGGGACACAGGAAGTGTCCCTGATTTCCCACATAGCGCAGGAAGAGCATAGCACGGCGCTGAGCTGTGCTGCCATGACTTACCCTTTAATTAATTGAATTTAAATTATATCAAATCAATCCCACCAATTATACTATAATTAAATGATATAGGGCCCTTGTTTACCAACTGTTCCCGCTGCACCACAGAGACCCTAGAAACAATAAACCAAAAAATTTAAGTTTGGAAAATGGAGAAAAAGAGAAATGCTCACCAACCAATCACTTACCTGCTTTCCGGTGACGTCCCACTTTGATTATTTTTTACTTCTCTCTCCCGCTCTGGGGGCTCAGATTGGTAAACCTACCTGGTCGCTGCCGCCGCCTCGCCACTGTCGCTCCACCCAGGTCCGCCGCCTCTGTGGGCCTACCTGGTCGCTGCCGCCGCCTCGCCACTGTCGCTCCACCCAGGTCCGCCGCCTCTGTCCACTTCTCTCTCTCCTTTTAAGTTCCTTCTTAAAACTTACCTGTTTGACCATGCTTTTATTCACCTGTCTTAATGTATCCTTATGTGGCTCCGTGTCAATTTCTGTCTTAATCATTTTATCTTCAAAAAATGAATTCCTGTGTCTGGAGAGTGACCTCTGCACTGGGCTTGCCTTTGTTGCCGATTGCAGTTCTCGATTAGAACCCGATTGCTTAAGAGTACAAGCACCTAGGTCTGGCCCCGTGTGTTATACTTTCTGTAACAGAGGGCTTTTAACCTGACAAGGATTTACAGACCCATATTTTTACTCGTCTATGGGACAGTCACTTCTCTGCATGTCCAGTCGTTTGTACTTGGCAGAGTCACGCATCTGCCGTTAGCTGCAATCCTATCATGTAAAAGCACCTTGTGTAACAGTCCCGTCATCACAGGCAGTTTGTAATTTATGTTGTAACTGTGACCCTGGTTAAAAGCTGTTTTTTTTTAGCTATACAGTGAATAGATAATTGTAAATTTAAGGGTACGTTAGCCTTGTGGTTATGGCACTGGATTAGCTGCCCAGAGGTCGTGAGTTCAAATCCCACCGTGACAAGTTGTGAAATTTAATTCAATCAATCTGGTAATTTGTGAGCTGGCACCAGAACAAAATGACCATGAAAACTGACATTGTCTTTTAAAAAGCCAGCTGGTTCACTAATGCCATTCAGGGATGGTAACCTGCTGCCCTTACCCAGTCCTGCAGGTGACTCCAGTCCCACATGGTGGGCAATGTTCCCTCTAATTTTGTTTGGCTGCGTGGCCCCTTTAACAGACTATGGGGCCCATTCAAATTCTTGCGCATGCGCGGTTTTTGCATTTAAAAGCCGGCTCACCAGCTGCGCAGGACAAGGATCATTGGTGAGCGGCCTGCGTGGGTCCTCCGGACCGCTGTGCAGCCGCGCAACTTAACGGGAACATTGATGGTGGGTGGGCCTTAATGCCTCAGAGCAACTAGAGATGGGCAATAAACGCTGCCTTGCCAGTGTTGCTCTCATCCCAAGAACAAACTAAAGTGCTTGAAAAATGTTTTGTTTTTGGAATCTGTTCCCCTATTTTATACCATCGTTCGTACCACATGTTCAATTGCTGCAGCACTCAACAAATTCAGCTACAAATACAATATGTGATTGCAAAGGAGATTCTGCATTTGACAGGAGTGGTGCTAAGATTACCAGAGTCTGTCTGTGAGGGGACACGCAAAGGGAACTTTGCTGTTCTCTCACTTGGGCAGTGGGCCAGTACCTGACTATAAAACTGATCATGGTACCACATGCTTTCAGTTTTATATCACCCGGGTTCCGCTGTGTTTGGTGCACCAGCCCTATAACAGCAAGAGAAGTGGGTCAGTAAACAACAATCTGTACAGTATGTGATTTGTTTATATGGTCAGTTTTAATGTTTCTGAATTTTCCTGTTGTGCACTGCGTGTGGTGTATAATTGGAATACACTTAAACTGACGGGTTTAAGGCAGGAATCTCTTGTAAGCAGCTGGAGGTTCATCCTTTTGCTGTTGTCACAGCCTCCGTATCTCTGATATTACTGGTAGTTCTGCTTAAAAACATGTGGCTCACATGCCAACTCCTAAATACTTCAGCACTGGGAATCCTGAGCCCAGTAACTTTGGATTAAAATCGGTTTGTGAGGACTTGTTGTGAAATGTTGCAAGAATGGTTACAGCACAGAAGGAGGCCTGTCGAGCCCGTGCCGACAGGCCGAATGGCCTCCTTCTGTGTTGTAACAATTCCTGGTCAGCTGTGCTTCAACCTCTCGGCGTCTGTGTTCAGTGTTAATAAACACAGGGGCATAGTCTCAGGATAAGGGGTCAGCCATTTAAGATGAGGAGGAATTTCTTCACTCAGAGGGTTGTGAATCTTTGGAATTCACTACCCCAAAGGGCTGTGAATGCTGAGTCTTTGTGTATATCCTGCTCCTAATTCTTGTTCTTATATTTCAGAATTGGTGTGGTGTTGGGGCCCATGTGGATCTGATGGTGCAGTATTGACCTTTTCAGTTTGATTGGATGAAAGTCTCTGCTCTTTGCCAGTTGTCAGGGTCCAAGCGCAGTAAGTTTGGGCAGGCCAGCCCAATTCTTAGAGTCCACAGTACTAAATTGGCAGTGTAGTTCAGGCAGTAAGGCTGACTGTAAGGTCCCAGTAGGGGACGCTTGTTTGAAGCATTCTGTGCAGGAGGTGGGGGTGAGGAGTTACTTTTTAAAGGAAGTTCTAAATGCAATTCATCAAAATTGATTATTGCGTAGTTTTAAATTGTGTGATTTACGACCCACCGTTTGCAGTGCATAGGCCTAGTGTTGGTGATCTAGGGCTGTTTGTCAACTTGACTTGCTCATTTTGCCCCATTCATATTTAAGCTCAATATCTCTGGCTCCAGGGACTTGGTGCGTTACTAATATGCTTTGAGTTTGGAAGCACTGGAAAATAACGGGACCGCTGCTTGTTCTGGAACACAGTGTGGGATTGTTCGTGTAACTGGAAAGTCAATGCTGCACCTCTTTTTTTCAAGGGTTTGCATTCATTTGTCCATTTTGATTTGTTTAGTACCCATGGGACGGGTACAGTATATTGATGCATTCGGGTTTCTTGGTGTAGTTCTGATTGCAATGGGGCAATGCACGCTCAACAGTTAAATAACTTACTCTTGCTCTGGGTGAGTCTCCAGGACTCTTTTTTTTCTCCGGACCCTCGCGTTTAGATTCTTGGCTTGTTAGTATCGCTCTCTATACTTCTAGTTGGGAGAAGTTTCAATGAATAGTTTATCTCTAAACCTTGGAGCAGCCTTTTGACCTTCAGATATATCTCGAGTTCTTTAACAGCTCTTTTGATGGTTTAGGAACAGGAGGAGGCCATCCAGCCCCTCAAGCCTGTTCTGCCATTCAATTAGATCATAGCTGATCTGTATCTTAACTCCATTTACCCGGCTTGGTTCCATATCCCCTAATACCCTTGCCTAACCGTTTAAGTCTCTCGAGTTAACCTTTGCAGCAAACCTCACTTGTATTCTGCTCTTGCTCATTATACATGTGCTGTAGGCTGTAAAATAATCTACCAGTTTTATTTCTTTATTGCATCTTTGGAAAACAGCCATTGAATAAGGTGTTTGTTTTTGGAAAAGGTTGAAGTCTGTTCATTATAACATTTTAACACCTGGACCTGCATTTAATCCATTGAATTCCTTTTTGTTTCTCCATTCTTCCACTCCTGCTTCTTTTCAGCTTTTACTCATCACTGCAGATCTCGCCACGTGTGGGTGAGCGGGCAGTGATTGACGATCTCTCGGTGTGGGTGAGCGGGCAGTGATTGACGATCTCTCCACGTGTGGGTGAGCGGGCAGTGACTGACGATCTCTCGGTGTGGGTGAGCGGGCAGTGATTGACAATCTCTCGGTGTGGGTGAGCGGGCAGTGACTGACGATCTCTCGGTGTGGGTGAGCGGGCAGTGACTGACGATCTCTCGGTGTGGGTGAGCGGGCAGTGATTGACGATCTCTCGGTGTGGGTGAGCGGGCAGTGATTGACGATCTCTCGGTGTGGGTGAGCGGGCAGTGATTGACAATCTCTCGGTGTGGGTGAGCGGGCAGTGATTGACAATCTCTCGGTGTGGGTGAGCGGGCAGTGATTGACGATCTCTCGGTGTGGGTGAGCGGGCAGTGATTGGCGATCTCTCGGTGTGGGTGAGCGGGCAGTGATTGACAATCTCTCGGCCTGGGTGAGCGGGCAGTGATTGACGATCTCTCGGTGTGGGTGAGCGGGCAGTGATTGACAATCTCTCGGTGTGGGTGAGCGGGCAGTGATAATCTCTCGGTGTGGGTGAGCGGGCAGTGATTGACTCTCTCGGTGTGGGTGAGCGGGCAGTGACTGACGATCTCTCGGTGTGGGTGAGCGGGCAGTGACTGACGATCTCTCGGTGTAGGTGAGCGGGCAGTGACTGACGATCTCTCGGTGTAGGTGAGCGGGCAGTGATTGACGATCTCTCGGTGTAGGTGAGCGGGCAGTGATTGACAATCTCTCGGTGTGAGTGAGCGGGCAGTGACGATCTGTCGGTGTGGGTGAGCGGGCAATGACTGACGATCTCTCGGTGTGGGTGAGCGGGCAGTGATTGACAATCTCTCGGTGTGGGTGAGCGGGCAGTGATTGACAATCTCTAGGTGTGGGTGAGCGGGCAGTGATTGACAATCTCTCGGTGTGGGTGAGCGGGCAGTGATTGACAATCTCTCGGTGTGGGTGAGCGGGCAGTGATTGACGATCTCTCGGTGTGGGTGAGCGGGCAGTGATTGACGATCTCGGTGTGGGTGAGCGGGCAGTGATTGACGATCTCTCTGTGGGTGAGCGGGCAGTGATTGACGATCTCTCGGTGGGTGAGCGGGCAGTGATTGACGATCTCTCGGTGTGGGTGAGCGGGCAGTGACGATCTCTCGGTGTGGGTGAGCGGGCAATGATTGACGATCTCTCCACGTGTGGGTGAGCGGGCAGTGACTGACGATCTCTCGGTGTGGGTGAGCGGGCAGTGACTGACAATCTCTCGGTGTGGGTGAGCGGGCAGTGATAATCTCTCGGTGTGGGTGAGCGGGCAGTGATTGACAATCTCTCGGTGTGGGTGAGCGGGCAGTGATTGACGATCTCTCGGTGTGGGTGAGCGGGCAGTGATTGACGATCTCTCGGTGTGGGTGAGCGGGCAGTGACTGACAATCTCTCGGTGTGGGTGAGCGGGCAGTGATAATCTCTCGGTGTGGGTGAGCGGGCAGTGATTGACAATCTCTCGGTGTGGGTGAGCCGGCAGTGATTGACGATCTCTCGGTGTGGGTGAGCGGGCAGTGACGATCTCTCGGTGTGGGTGAGCGGGCAATGATTGACGATCTCTCCGCGTGTGGGTGAGCGGGCAGTGACTGACGATCTCTCGGTGTGGGTGAGCGGGCAGTGACTGACAATCTCTCGGTGTGGGTGAGCGGCATGATATCGGTGGAGCGGCAGTGATTGACAATCTCTCGGTGTGGGTGAGCGGGCAGTGATTGACAATCTCTCGGTGTGGGTGAGCGGGCAGTGATTGACGATCTCTCGGTGTGGGTGAGCGGGCAGTGATTGACGATCTCTCGGTGTGGGTGAGCGGGCAGTGACTGACAATCTCTCGGTGTGGGTGAGCGGGCAGTGATAATCTCTCGGTGTGGGTGAGCGGGCAGTGACTGACGATCTCTCGGTGTGGGTGAGCGGGCAGTGACTGACAATCTCTCGGTGTGGGTGAGCGGGCAGTGATAATCTCTCGGTGTGGGTGAGCGGGCAGTGATTGACAATCTCTCGGTGTGGGTGAGCCGGCAGTGATTGACGATCTCTCGGTGTGGGTGAGCGGGCAGTGATTGACAATCTCTCGGTGTGGGTGAGCGGGCAGTGACTGACGATCTCTCGGTGTGGGTGAGCGGGCAGTGATTGACGATCTCTCGGTGTGGGTGAGCGGGCAGTGACTGACAATCTCTCGGTGTGAGTGAGCGGGCAGTGATTGACAATCTCTCGGCCTGGGTGAGCGGGCAGTGATTGACAATCTCTCGGTGTGGGTGAGCTGGCAGTGACTGCCAGAGATGTATGGGAATGCTGTGGCGATTCTAATAACTGCCCCCCTTGATCAGAAGAACCTGGCAGAGCCCAGGACCTCCACATATGGGGAATTGAGGCTTGACCCAATGTCCATCTTTAGATCAGTGTTGATGTGTGGAATATTATTTTGCCATTGTGCAATGTTGCGATGTGAAATGTGGTAAAGCAGAAACTTTGCAA
The DNA here is from genome assembly GCA_030390025.1 of Squalus acanthias. Lineage (NCBI taxonomy): Eukaryota > Metazoa > Chordata > Chondrichthyes > Squaliformes > Squalidae > Squalus > Squalus acanthias. The sequence continues at coordinate 963,529 of JASTWF010000035.1, forward strand.
AGGCCACAGGAAGCCTGAGGCCAGTTCTGGCATGAAGGCTGTATTTAAACCTCCTGAGAACAGTCAGCTGCATGTTGTTTTAATACAAAGGCCAATTGTTTATCAATTTTCTTAAAATCCCCTACAGGCAGTAACATTATTGTGTAGTATACACCCTTAAATATTTTGGCACCACCAACTTTGGCAGTTGTCAAGACTGAGGGCAAGGACAAGCTCCAGGCTGATCTTGTCTCCTGTCTCTGTAACATTGCAGTAAGGGGGATGAGGAGAGAGTGGGGCTCGGGTCACAAGCAAAGAGGAGTAGGCTTGTACTCCATTGGATGAAGAAGATTAGGGAGTGATCTAATTGAGGTGTTTAAGATGATTAAAGGAGTCGATGGGGTAGATAGAGAGAAACTATTTCCTCTGGTGGGGGAGTCCAGAACAAGGGGGCGGAACCTTAAAATTAGAGCCAGGCCGTTCAGGGGTGATGTCAGGAAGCACTTCTTCACACAAAGGGTGGTGGAAATCTGGAACTCTCTCCCCCAAAAAGCTGTTAAGGCTGGGGGCCAATTGAAAATTTCGAAACTGAGATTGCTAGATTTGTGTTGGGCAAGGGTATTAAGGGTTACGGAACCAAGGCGGGTAAATGGAGTTGAGATACATGAGATCAGCCATGATCTCATTGAATGGCAGAACCAGCTTGAGTGGCTGAATGGCCTCCTGTTGCTGTGTTCCTATTTAGTGATGGCAAATGGGGCCTTTAAACTCTGAATATTAGCTAGTTCAAGCTGCACAAATGGAAATTGGATTGCAATCTGGGACTTGCAGTATAGCTGAAGAGAACAGTCAGGACTTTTCACTCCGGGTAACTGAGTTGTGGAATAAATGACCAGGAAACACCACTGAAATGGACAGTAAGATCACAAGACAACTGGAAGTATTTCTACAGAGAGGAGGGACTGAGGGTGTGGGACAATCGGATTTCTTGGGCATTCTGGCCTTTTCCTGCCCCTGAAATGTCTGTTCTGTCGGGCGATCTGCAGTGGTACTGACACTCGGCCCAGCGAATGGCTATTTCTGTCACCGGCTTCTCCCCCATTGATTTACTGTTGACCAGGAGCAGAGTGAGTGGCCAGGCTGTCTTACTGCTGTGGAACTAAACAGGCCATCGCACGTCACACTAACTGAAGAGGATTTTTTAAATATTTGTTCATGGGATGTGGGCGTCGCTAGCAAGGCTAGCATTTATTGCCCATCCCTAAATTGAATCTGGCTTTACCTGCTTTGTTAGTAAAAGTCATCATTACTGCATAAACAAATCAAAAGGAGTGAAGAGGCACTTGGTACCAGAGGGGTATATTTAGCTCCTGCCTGTAACATGAGCAGTTTTTAAACTTGTAACACTGCAGCTCGAGTTTTTTTTTAATGGGAAAAGTCAGCTGCTTCTGTTGAGTAACAAACTTTTATCTCTCAAATACTTCCACCAGCTAATCACTAGTGTGGTTATACAGTGACTGATCCCTTCTCAGTGTGTACAAGGGTTTCTGCACTGTAAATTGTGTGCGCTTATCTGGTTACCATGGCCCCATCAACTCAAAGAGCCAATGTTAATATTTGAGCCACCTGTCTTCAATGAGATCTAGACTGCTGAAACACAACGATAATAAACACTGCGGCTCCAAACTAATAGCGAACTGGAGGGCCGTGCAGTGGCAGTGGCCAGTGTAGGAAACCCCACCGGTGTTTCCTGATCTTTAGGAGCCTAATATTCTCTGAGCAAAATAGAGGTTTTTCTTGTAATCCTGTCGCCTCCTGTAACATTTAACCTGTGTCATCCATTCCAGATTTATATTTGGCGCGTGCCGAGGACATTGAGGATGACGAGGATTTGAACGATGGTGAAGTGAATGGGAACTGGACTCCTCAGGAAAAGGTGCTCCACGAAGCCCGCATCAAGGCAAAGGCTAAACGCCGGCTGAGGCGCAATTCTTCTCGAGACTCCGCGCGGGAGTCTGTGTCGGAGAGTGGCGAGCCGAGTACAGACCCAAACAGTCCCAAAGGAAAACTGAATGACCGGAAATCTCGGACTGGAAAAGGACGTGGCCTCCCAAAGAAAGGTAAATGGTGACTGGTTGTCCTGTGTGGCCTCGGTCAGTTCCCGAAACCTCCCCGGAGAAATGGTGCGAGATAAGACTCGAGTTGTTCGAACAAGTTTATTCCAATTCACTCCAGGCCGGCCTCCCATCTCCCACCCTCCTGTAAACTTGAGGTCATGCAAAGCTCTGCTGCCCCATGTCCTAACTCGCACCAAGTCCCGTTCACCCATCACCCCTGTGCTCGCTGACCTACATTGGCTCCTGGTCTGGCAACTCCTTGACTTAAAAAAAAAAAAAAAATTCTCATCCTTGTTTACAAATCCCTTCATGGCCTCGCCCCTCCCTATCACTGTAACCTCCTACAACCCTCCGAGATCTCTGCGCTCCTCCAGCTCTGGCCTCTTGTGTATCCCCGATTTTAATCGCTCCACCACTGGTGACCATACCTTCAGCTGCCTGGGCCCTAAGCTCTGGAATTCCCTCCCTAAACCTCTCCACTTCTCTACCCCTCTCTCCTCAAAACCTAACTATTTAACCAAGCTTTTGGTCACCTGTCCTAATCTCCTTATGTGGCTCAGTGGCAAATTTTGTTTGATAATCGCTCCTGTGAAGCGCCTTGGGGCGTTAAAGGCGCTATATAAATGCAAGTTGTTATTTAACAATCACTGATTTTCATAGTTATCCAAAGAAAGCACACCTGCAGTGAGAACTTATGACATTTGTTTCAAATTAAAGATTTTAGTTGCTAAAGCTGCATTTTGTGGAACTCTTCTGTAGTGCTCCGTGTTCTCTGCAGCCAAGGCTGGAGTGAATGTGCTTCGCCGCTGTCTAACGAGAAGATCTCCAGTGTACCCACTCATCATCATCGGTATCTATTTCAGGTAGCAGCCAGTGAAGCAGCTTCAGTGGATGACGATAGCGTGGGTGGGGGGGGAAATCAAATTGTCCTTCAGATCCACCACTTCACAGAAAGGGGGCGGTCTCTGCCACTCTCTGAATCCAGTTACCTAGTATTGTAGAATCAGTACAGTAGCCATACTGACACATCAAGTCTGCGCCAGTGTTTTTCTCCATGTGAGCCCCCTGGTCTATTCTCACTCCCTGTACCTTCCTTGCCTGTGCTGGATCTGGGCTCTCTTGTGAAGGAGCTGTTAGCTCCCAGTATTCTGCTTTCTCCTCATACAGCCTTTTATTTCTTTAAATAGCTATTCCTCCCCTTTTTTCAAGGAGCTATCTAATTCCTTTTTCAAAAAATTGATGTTTTGAGCTGTGGAATAGGTCAACAGGGTAGGCCATTGAAGCAGGCAGTATAAATAGGGTCAAGAGGAAATTCAATGACCTTTTAGAGAGAGAGAGAAGGACTCCTCAGAGAAACCTAGATATTGCAGGGCGGGAGGGGACCCGTTTGTTTGCGCGGGGCGGGAGGAGCCCCGTTTGCGCGGGGCGGGAGGGGCTTGTTTGCACTTTTATGAACAATGTGGGGTGGGGGGCTGATCTTTACACAGCCCCATTTCCCTGTTTTTCCTCCAACTAATCCCATTTTCCTGCTATTCTTAACTAGCCGGCACCTTATGAATTTAGAATTGATCCTCACTTATGGTAAAGAATTCCAGATTCCAATAACTCTGCATGGGAAAGTTTCTTTCAATTCCCCCTTTATATATCTAGTCCTTGTCTTGAGATTGTGGCCTCTTGTCTCACTTACTGAATAATGGAACTGATCTACCTGCGTTTACCTAGCCTGTTCCCATTATCATTTTTCACACCTCTGTCAAATTCCCTGTTAACTTTCTCGGTTTGAGAGGTACAGCGCTAGTTGATCCGTCCTTTCTTCACCCTTGGTATCTTCCTGGTAAATTTGTGTTGCACTTTTTCCTGGTTTGTTATCCCTCCTTATAGCAAGGCGTCTAAAATTGTACACAATAATCCCCCTGATATAAATCCTAAATCTACACCTGCAGGGGAGGAATGTGGTAAAAGCCCCTCCTGTACTATATGGAGAGAAAACTACAAGCTCCAACTTAGTGACTTTCCCTTGCCTGTGGGCTAATAAATTACCCCAGTCATGGTGCAATGTGATTTCTGAATGCATGAGATAGGAACACGAGGAGGCCACTCAGCCCCTCGAGCTTGCTCTGCCCTTCAGTTCGATCATGGCTGATCTGTACCTCAACTGCATTTACCTGCCTTGGCTTCAATATCCTTACCCAACAAAAATCTATTGACCTCGGTATTGAAAGCTCCAATTGTCCCCCAGCATCCACAGCCTATTGAAGGAGAGAATTCCAGATTCCTAAACAAGCAGTGCATGATGCATTGATGTTCCAGTATAACTGCTCTCTGTTCATTGTAGGTGGAGCTGGCGGGAAGGGCGTGTGGGGTGCAGCTGGAGTTATTTATGATTATGAGGAGCCCGATGCTCGTGATCCAAACTACGACGATGCTGTCCAGGTGGGTATATTGTAATGTATCCATAACGTAACGGGGAAGACAATAGGCGGCACTCTTTAGGAATAAATCGCTACTGGAGCATATTTTGGGATGTGCTGTTCCAGGGCCTGTCTGATTGAAGACATTCGGAGACCTCCGTCATTTTATCAGTCTCTGTCTCTCATGCCGGGAAGCTGCAGTACTGAGTTTCTGGCACTGATCTTTGGAAGTAGCCTTCCATCTAGGGACGGCACGTTAATCGCTAAAGGGTTTTGTACAAGGAATCCGTCTTGGGTGAGATAGTTGGGAGGAGAGGATGGGGAGTGACTGCTTCTGCTTTCTCCACTCGATCACCGCAGCTAATCACTGGAGTAAGGTGGCACTATTGAGATATCTGTAATATGGTGATGAATTAGTCTGTCTGTTTTCTTGTTAGGGGGACACAGTGTATGAGACGATGGTCCCAGAACTGGATGAAAATGCGCTGCAAAAGACCGTGACTCCAATTGTGAAGGAGTACTTTGAACATGGTGATGGAAATGAAGTGGCTGTAAGTAACTGGGAGTTCACCACCTCCTCCTCATCCAGCCCTCCAATTCTAACTTCTTAAGCATGCTTCGCTGTTGCCCTCTGCTTCATCTTCACTGAATAGAAACTTGATCTGTCTTGGCCCTATTCTTTGCAACACCCATCCCAAACTCATTTATCTCTTTATCTTCCACCCCACTTTTTAAAAACCTTCTCAAATCGCCTCTTTGATGTCCCAAGATGCGCTCCCTTCAAGTGCTGTCCCCTGCTGAAAGCACCGGATTGTGGAATCACCCTGTGTTTGATTTCCCATCTGCTGTATCTGGCTGCAACTTTTCCTCCGTCATCTGATCCATTTCTATCTGCTCTGAATTTGGCTCTGTGACAGCCACGTCCTCCCACCCATCTGTTCTTCACAATAGTTTTAAAGTGTAATAGTCATAAGGTCAGGAGTGGGGCTGTTCCACAGTGTTCTGCTCCATGCATCACTCTTCTGATGGTGAAGCAGCCCACACCAGCCTGCAGCACGCACCTGGATAAGGGCAGGTGGTAGGGAACATTTCCATCACATAAGTCCCAGGTAGTGACCATCTCCCCCTGATCTTCAATGGCATTATCATCACTGAATCCCTCACCATCAACATCACTGACCAGAAGCTGAACGGGATCAACACCATGGCTACAAGAGGAGGACAGAGGCTGATACTGTGACAACTGAGTCACCTCCTGACCCCTCACAATATCTCCACTATCTTCCAGCCACAAGGCAGGAGTGTGATGGGATTCTCAGCACATTTGCAATACCACGTCACGCCATCTGGGACAGAGCAATTCACCTGATTGGTAACTCTGTCACTGGACTCGATATTCACCACCGGTGCACCGGTTGATCTACAGGATGCACTGCAGCAACTCAACAAGATTACTTCAACAGCATATCTCTCCTCCAACCTCTGCCACTGAGAAGGACAAGAGCAGCAATGTCGTGGGAACACCAACACTTCCAACTTCCCCTCAAAGTCACACACCATCCTGATTTGGACTTGTATCTCTGTTACTTCATTATTGCTAGTTCAGTATCTTGGAGTTTCCTCTGACACCATTGTGGGAGCACCATCAGCACAAAGACCGCAATGGTTCAAAGAGAAGGCTCAAACCCCACCTTTTGAGGGCATCCTGGGATAGGCATTAGATGTGGCCTTGCCAGGGTCACCACATCCCAAGAGTAAATGTTTTATTCTTCCATGGCGTTGCTCAGAGTTATGATCGAGAGGGTGGGAGATAAGTTAACCCGGGGACGCAGACATAATGCAATCCCCATTTTAAAGTCATACAGTCTATCCTTGTTTGATTTTACGTTATTGCTCACAGTTAAAGAGCAAAGCTTATGGCAGTTTGGGAATCAGTGAAGTGGAGTTGGGTGCAGCCTATGAGTGTCTGCTGTACAGGCTGAGGAACTGGGGCTCCCCCTCGCTATCTCCGAGCTTGTGTGTGTGTCTCTTCCTCTGTAGTGAGAGCAGGGATGGACTCTTGGGGGGAGGAGAAAGGGACTGGAGTTCATGGCAGGGGCTGAAAATGGTGGCTGTCTTCCTGAGGTTCAATTGGAAGAAATTTTCTGAGCTTTCAGCCACCCCTCCTACGTTCACCCCCCTGGCCCTGGATCAGTTCCTTTATCTTTTCTCCGCCTCTAGGAAGTGCGTAGGGACATTTTCTACATTGAGAGGGCTGTATAAATACAAGTTGCTGCTGGAGTTTGTTGTGATTTAATCCCTATTGAAGACTATGGTTAAATATTTTGTTCTGTGTTTTTAGACCCTGCTGCAGGAACTGAATCTGGGAAAGAGGAAGCATGAGGTTCCCTCTCTCGCCGTCTCGCTTGCGTTGGAAGGCAAGGCGAGCCACCGGGAGCTGACCTCCCGGCTTCTGTCTGACCTCCTGGGGAAGATTCTTACAGCTGAGGATGTTGCCAAGGCCTTTGACAGGATGTTAAAGGATCTGCCTGATCTCATTCTTGATACACCTGAGGCACCACAGGTAAAAACACAAGCTCCTCACACGCTCCCTGCATTTGGAAAAGCCACGTACAGCTGAGCAATCCTGATTTATACCTGGGATTCCACGCACGCTGTGGCATTCGTTACTCTGCTCAGCTTGTGCTCCCGGGTGCAGCCTTCTGCACACTCTACACAGTCCACTGGCATTGTGCTTAATGTGCAGTAAGAACAGCAAATACTGGAAATCCACAGCTCAGCCAGCATGTAGAAAGAGGAAGGGCAGGTTAATGTTTCAGAACTGGAGGCGGAGAGATAAACGGCATCTTAGTAAGGTAGGAGAAGACGTGCGGGGTGGGGAAGAGAGTTGATGGATTGAGCAGTCTCTGAATCGGGGCATCTGCTGCTCAAGCTTCACTCATTGTCGGGTATCCACACACACGCCTCAGAACAATGGGGCCATCTCCCTCCAGTGCTTTTCAAACTTCTCTGCAAATATCAACACACATCAACAGCAGCACCTTCTGGAAACACGAACAGAGACCCCCCTTTTGGCCACGGCAAATATTGACAGCCCCGGTACTTCCTGTCTTAACTTGAGTCAGCTTGGCTCAGTTGGTAGCACACTCGCCCTCCAGGACTTGAGCGCATAATTTATGCTGCCGAAGTTTTGCATTTTCAGAGGTGTCCGCTTTCAGATGAGACCTTAAACTGAAGTTCCATCTGCCTGTTTCAGAGGAAGTGAAAGAACTCCTGGGACCGGGGAGTTCTCCTGGTGTCGTGGCCCACAACGAGCTCTGAAACACTCTTTTATCCCATTGCTGTTTGCGGGACCTTGCAGTGCACAACTTGGCGACAGTGTCACTAACTGAAGGAAAACGTGCATTAACTTACAGACAGCAACAGAGAACGCTAGACAGTCAACAAAATGCAGAAATCTTATTTTGGTGCGTCTCACTTTTTTTAGTCTGTTTATATTTCTGAATCAACGTTGCAAAATAAAAGATTGGGTAACCATTACTGCACTTTGAATTTGGTCCATTTTGTGGCCACCTTTTTGAGGATTTTTTTTTGTTTTTGAAGTTTTCAGAGTAAGCAGCTTCCAGCTGTTGATTTGCAGCTTCCTCTGACAAACTGAGATATAGTGATTGCAGCAACAACAGAAACAGCCCTTCTCTCTGCCTCCCTCCCTCCGGCCGCGCGCGCCCCGCCTCGCTGCCCCCCCCCCCCCCCCCCCCTTTCGCCCCGCACACCACCACACACCCCCCCCCCCCCCCCCCCCCTCTAAAAGACATAAAATGTGTGACTAGAATCTAGGGCGTCGGTGTCTTGGTTTGTACTGATCCAACTCCAATATCCAGACCAGTGAGACCAAGGGCTCAATCTTAGAAGCTTAAAAATCACTGGTGGCTGAGGCTTGTTTGATCTTGAAAACATACAGAAGGCAGCTTAGATTGGGGATATTATCATACGAACTCTGTGCCCCACATGCTAACTGCGCACAGCGAGTGTGTGAAGCCTGTGTTCAGAAGGGACTTTGTTCCTATTGGAATCGGAGCACTGCCGTTTCTGCTACACGCAACATACTGAAGGCAGGAGTTGCATTTGCTTTTCCTGTGAATCTCTGGAGCCTCTGCACCTGCGATAGACATGAATACAGCTCCTCCATCAGCGACACCGTGTCCCGCTCTCTGAATACAGCTCCTCCATCAGCGACACCGTGTCCCGCTCTCTGAATACAGCTCGTGTCCCGCTCTCTGATACCCTCCATCAGCGACACCATGTCCCGCTCTCTGAATACAGCTCCTCCATCAGCGACACCGTGTCCCGCTCTCTGAATACAGCTCCTCCATCAGCGACACCGTGTGTCCCGCTCTCTGAATACAGCTCCTCCATCAGCGACACCGTGTCCCGCTCTCTGAATACAGCTCCTCCATCAGCGACACCGTGTGTCCCGCTCTCTGACACTGGGGTGGAGTTTCCGATGCGGGAGCAGTCGGCAATCTGGGCAAAGTGGGTTTTTTCTCTCTCGTTTCTGCTCGCTCATTTGCATATTGCGGAACACACAGTCTGCCAAGAGCCAGCGCAGTCGGGCAGCGCTTAGAACAGATTTTTTTTTTTTTTAAGATTTTGCTTTAAAATATATTCCATGATATATTTAAGTGTGGTAACTTGGTGCAGTTTGATTAATACAGCTGAAAATGGGTTTATCACAAAAAAATAAGCATTTTTTAATCAGTCAATTTTGAGCAACCCAATTTTAAATTGCTGAAAATTACTTTTAAAAAATGAGAGCGAACCATTTGCTGGATTGGCATACAGAAGTCAGTTTCTTAGGTTTTTTAATGTAATTTTTTTAAGTTTACTTTCAAAACGTATCGATTAGTGTCCTTACCCCAGCTTAATTTTTGGAGCCTCCTCGAAGGCCCACAGTCAAGTACCATTCACGGAAACTCCCGTTGGTGATGAATTCACCCTGGGGGTGTGACCAGTGTTGTGGGCTGGGCCTGCATCTAGCGCGATGTTTGTTTTTAAACGAACGCAAAAGATTGTGGAAACTTGATTTGTGCTTAAAATTCTGTCATTTTTTGGTGCCGGTTACGCAGATATCGGGGGAATTGCGCCGAGAAAACCAGTGCAACCGAGCAACTTTACCCCAGGATCTTGTACTGTGTCTGGCATATAGCCTCCATCCACAGTCCATGTGTAGAGCAACTAACTGAGCTGTACAGTAGTGGTGTGTGGACAGAAGTTGGCAGTGACGCCCTCACTGTATGATAACTATAAATGGAGTTACTGGACTTTACCCAGCATTTAATATGTATGTCTGAGAGATTGACAGTGAGTCTCGGTGTGCCAGAGGTGATTGAATGGCTTACTGTTGGATGATGTGCACTGTACATGTGCAGACGAACACAAGCAGTGTGCCACACGAGTGAATTGGTAACCGGCTTTTACTGGATCAAAGGGTCACATGTAGCCAGTCTAGCCCCCAATCCACTGACTAATCAATTAGTAATGGTGCTGAGACTGCCAGTGAGGGCACATGTTGTAACATGTTCAGTCCCATTCTGCAGATCCTCTGTCTGCTCCAGCCATTGTTGCGATGCACAGACAGGCGTGCCTAGTTTATGTAAGACAAATATTGTCCCTGAAACGAGCTTAATATTGTCTTGCCTGGAAGAAAGAAAGAGCTCCCTCTTGGCTCGAGCACCCACCAGCCTAGTATCGCAATGTAACCTTGGGATCCTGCCAATTTTAAACTGCTCTCCCCCAGGCTGTTCGATTCTTTCTTGTGTAGTTCGCCCACTGACTGCACGCCATCTATTCTGCACTGTAGGGCTCTAGGGAAAGCAGTGTCGCAGTGGGAACCTGTGGTTTACAATCCGCTGCTCTGATTTTGCTTACTGTGCAGCTGGCCCACATTAGACCTGTTGGTTGGAGGAATAATGTCTGGGATTGTGCAGTACGATGTTATGCCACTGCTGCAAGAGCAACAAGTTCTCCCAATGTCTTGGCCAACATTTCTCTCTCAACCAACACCACCAAACACATTAACTGATCATTTGTTGTGAAGCCTTTGACCAGCTTTCCTCTCCGGTCAAGCTCCGTCTCACCAGCCATTCCATGGGATGCTGGAGTGGCACATTCCACTCTGTGGCACCATTTCAGCCATTGTACATCCTTCAAGCTGCCTTTTTACCTGGGAATCCTCGCTGTTGCTCTGTCCCTTCGCCCCTCCCAGCCCCTCTTGGGACTGAAGCCTTACTGACTTGTGCCACTGAGTGAGTATCTGATGAGTAGGTCACACGCTGGCCCCAGTTTATGCTTATCCTGTTGGCTGCCCTGGTCCAGCTGCACTAGTTAAATCTTGCCTTCCATTTTGCCGGCTCTCTTTCAGCTCTCCCTGTGCTGCCCACTGTTCCTCAGTGGGTGGGGGACAGGCCACCTGCTGTTACAGGTTTGTCACTGCCATTCTGTAACTGGTTGCTGGAGATTCACAGAGAGCAGTCCTGGGTGAGTCACTCCCTCGGCTGCACCTCTCACCTGGTTTACTTGGTTCATTTGTGTTTTTCTTTGCAGGTACTCGGCCAGTTTATTGCCAGGGCAGTTGCAGACGATGTGTTGCCATCAAACTTTCTCGACAGTTACAAAGGGAAAGTGGATTGTGATCATGCACGGTGAGTATGTGGATGCTCGAGAGGGCAGCATAAAAACAGTGAGAAATGTACATCAGATTTTATATCGGTGGGGGTGGGGGGGGTGTGTGTATTTGTATCATTGAAGAATAAAACCACTTTTTGTATTGGAATCAACAACTCAAATAGTCCCAGCTCAGGCCGGGTTGTCTGACTGCTGTCCTGTAACTCGAAGGTCATACTGTAAACTTTCCCCCGCCCCCACAGTGCTGCCTTGGACCGTGCTGTCATCCTGCTAAGCATGAAGCGTGGTGTTGGATTGGACAACGTCTGGGGTGTGGGCGGAGGACAGCGGCCTGTCAAACATCTCATCAGAGAGGTACGTCAATCCCTTCTCTGGAACCCTGGTGCAGTAGAACTAACTAGATAGACTATTGGAGGGAGCAGGGCTACCGTGTGTGAGGGGGAAGTTAGTGGATCGGGTGGAGTTCTGTATTGGATGGAGCAGGGCTACTGTGAGGGGGATGTTAGTGGATCGGGTGGAGTTCTGTATTGGATGGAGCAGGGCTACTGTGAGGGGGATGTTAGTGGATCGGGTGGGGTTCTGTATTGGATGGAGCAGGGCTACTGTGAGGGGGAAGTTAGTGGATCGGGTGGGGTTCTGTATTGGATGGAGCAGGGCTACTGTGAGGGGGATGTTAGTGGATCGGGTGGAGTTCTGTATTGGAGGAGGGGCAGGGCTACTGTGTGTGAGGGGGATGTTAGTGGATCAGGTGGGGTTCTGTATTGGAGGAAGGGCAGGGCTACTGTGTGTGAGGGGGATGTTAGTGGATCAGGTGGGGTTCTGTATTGGAGGAAGGGCAGGGCTACTGTGTGTGAGGGGGCTGTTAGTGGATCGGGTGGAGTTCTGTATTGGAGGGCTGTGATCAGGTGACAAAAACCTTTGCAAAATGAAGGCACATGGTGTATGGGGACATAAACGCAGGAATAAAGGGATGGCTGGGGACAAAGCAACAGTTGTGGTAAATGGATGCTGAACAGATTGGCGGGGTGTTCTGGGGCTTCTGAGGAAACGGTGCCATCACTGCAGCAAATAGCAACAATACTAAATTCTAGAGAATGCGCACAGGGCATGGAATGGTTTTCCCCATAACCGCACCCATCTGACGACCTTATAGACCCCAGGTTGTAAGCCATGCACTAGATTACTAATAGAATCCGATAGCGGGATTAATCACACAACTGTGTCGACCTTCTGGTTCTTGCTATATCAGTGATCGTTTTTATCCTTGCCTTCACTGGTGCACAAACTTATTCACACATTTGTGCTCCTTGCTGACATTTGACTGGGCAGTAATTTCATGGTTGCTAGAGATAATATATTTTCAAAACCCATCTTTGCAGAGATTTCACTTTTTCAAAACACTAGTGAATTGCCTATTGCCTACAGTCAGTTGCTGAAATTATTTTTATAATATACAGATAGTGACTGGTTTGGAAGAGACACCTCTGAAACTTGCTCTACAGAGTCACCTAGTGGCCAGAGCCTGCAATTACATTGTGACAGTTGACAGAGCAAAATTGAATGGGAAATGTTGACCGGAAGGTTTCACTGAAATGGTGAGCAAGTAGTATCACAGGGGAAAAGGATATAAACAGATTGAGGTACTGAGACACACACGTTGTAGAAAGGGCATGGAATACCAGAAAATTATATTAATAAACAGGTAAATGAATAAGGGTGAGCAAGGAGTCAGGATTGAGTGATGTGTCTGTGAATGCAGAGCGCATTCAAAACAAAACTCGAGATAGAACCATTATTCACTATAGAGGGATACAAGAGTCTTTGTAATGGCGATATGGATTGGGTTTGGACAGACTGGGAACTTAATCCCGGGTATAACATTTCAGGAGAGATAGGGAGGGTAAAGAAGGGGCTGGGTGGCAGTGGAAGGATTCTGTCTGTGCTAGAATGTAATGATGTCCAGGGTGGGTTTGCATTCAGATAGAATCCATATGGAGAGAGTTAAGAAATAGCAAAGGAAATGGATCAATTCTCAGTGTGAGTTACAGGCCAAACAGTGGAGATGGGATCGAGGGGGAGATCTGCAGACAGATCAGCGAGACATGCAAGAACCACGGGGCAATAAAACTAGGTGATTTGGGCTATCCTAAGATAGATGGGATTGAAGGTAAAGCATTTGGTCAAAGTGGGAAAAGCTTTTCAGAATGGATCCAGGACTGTTTCCTACATCAGTGTGATTCTGGTCCAACAAGGAAAGGGGCATTGCTTGAATTAGTTCTAGGAAATGAAGTGGGGCAAATAACTGAGGAGAGTAGGAGAATAATTGGGAAATAAAGACCACAACATAGATAGATTCAATGTAAGCACAGAGAGTCAAAGATAAGGGAACAGGACTGGAAAAAGGCAAAGTTCAGTGAGATAAATGGGGTCTGGTCCAAATTAACTGGGCAGAAAACTGAACAAACAGGTCGATGAATCAGCAGTGGGAAATCTTCAAATATAACATTAAAAAAAATTCCTAATTAGTGAAAAAGGGTGTATCAAAGAACAGTTTGATTGATAAAGAGAGAAATTTAAACTGAAACTTTATAGGGGAGGGATCTGAAAGTTTGGGCTAACAAAAAGCATTCGCATCAAAATAAATTAATTAATAGCGCAGATAGAAATGAATAGGTTTGATCTAATAGCCATTACGGAGATGTGGTTGCAACGTGACCAAGGTTGAGAACTAAATATTCCAGGATACTTAACTTTTAGAAGAGATGGGCAAAATGGAAAAGGAGGAGGAGGGGTAGCCCTGATAATAAAGGATGGGATAAAGACAGTAGAGAGAAAGGATCTTAACTCTGAAAATCAAGAAGTAGAATTGGTGGGTGTTGTTTATAGGCCCCCAAACAATAGTTGTAATGTAGGGCAGAGTATAAATCAGGAAATTAGAAGCGCATGTAACAAGGGTAATACAGTAATCATGGGGGACTTTAATCTACATAAAGACTGGGCAAACCAAATTTGCAGTAATAGTATGGCGGACGAATTCATGGAATGTATGTAAGATCGTTTTCTAGATCAGTATGTTGAGGAACCAACTAGGGAACAGGCTATTTTAGATCTAGTATTGTGCAATGAGAAAGGGTTAATAATAACCTTGTAGTAAAGGGACCTTCAGGGAAGAGTGACCATAATATAATAGAATTTCATATTGAGTTTGAAAGTGATTTAGTCAAGTTCGAAACTAGGGTCTTAAATCTAAACAAAGCAAACTACATAGGTATGAGGGGCGAGTTGGCTAAGATAGACTGGGAAACTGCATTTAAAAAGTGTGACGGTAGACAAGCAATGGCTAGCATTTAAAGAATTAATACATTTACAACAAATATACATTCCTTTTAAGGCACAAAAATCCCACAGGAAAAATGGTCCAACCATGGCTAACGAGAAGTTAAAGATAGTATTAAATCAAAGGAAGAGGCTTATAATGTTGCCAAAGAGTATTAAGCCTGAGGATTGGGAGGATTTAAGAATTCAGCAAAGGAGTACCAAGAAATTGATAAAGAAAGGGAAAAAAGGATATGAGAGTAAATTAGCAAGAGACATTAAAAACAGATTGTAAACGTTTCTACAGGTATGTAAATAGGAAGAGATTAGTGAAAGTAAACGTGGGCCCATTAGAAGCAGACAGGAGAAATTATAATGGGCAATAAGGAAATGGCAGAGACATTAAACAAATACTTTGTCTGTCTTCACGGTAGAAGACAAAAGAATTCTGAAAATAATGAGGAACCAAGGGTCCAGCGAGAATGAGGAACTTAAAGAAATCAGCATAAGTAAAGACATAATAATGGAGAAATTAATGGGACTAAGTGGCGACAAATCCCCTGGACCTGACAACCTGCATCCTAGGGTTGTAAAAGAGGTAGCTGCAGAGATAGTGGATGTATTGGTATTAATCTTCCAGAATTCTAGATTCTAGAACAGTCCCCAAAAATTGGAAGGTAGCAAACATAACCCCGCTATTTAAGAAAAGAGGGAGAGATAGAACGGGGAAATGTAGGCCAGTTAGCCTTACGTCAGTAATAGGCAAAATGCTAGAATCTATTATTTGGGACATGGCAACAGGGCACTTAGAAAATCGTAAAATTAATAGGCAGAGTTAACATGGTTTTATGAAAGGGAAATCGTGTTTGACAAATCTGAGTTTTTTGAAGATGTAAGATGGGAGATTTCAATTACCCCGGTCTGCACAGAGCGGGATTAAATGGAGTGAACTTGAACAGGGTGCTTTGGGTGGGAATTTGGGGAAGAGTGGGAAGGAGTTGTTGTTTTTTGCCTACACTACTTGTAGTGCTTTGTGTTACAGGTAGATATTTAATTTCAGTACCTTTTAACTTAAGCTAGATCAAGTAAGTAGTCAAGAAACTACATTGTAAACTAAGTTACCTAATTACAAATTTAATTAAATAAATCAAGGTCATATATAGGGATGGCAGTGCAGGTGGCATGTCACAACTGCAGCATTTGGGAGTTTGTGGAGAGCATTGTGATCCGGACAACCACGTTTGCAGTAAGTGCCTGCATCTTGAGGAACTTCAGCTCCGAGTTTTTGAGCTGGAGTCTGAGGTGCAGACTTTGCGGGGCATCAGGGATGGGGGGAGTGACCTGGATACTTTGATCCAGGAGGCAGTCACACCGCTTAGGTTAGGTAGTGGTACAGGTCTGGTTAGTGGTCAGGGACAGGAGGGTGTGACTGCAACTCAGGCAGGTAAGGGGACCCCAGGTGCAGTGCTGGAGGAGCCTCAGCCTTTGCCCTTGTCCAACAGGTATGAGGTTCTTGTTGCCTGTGTGGATGAAGGGGGAATAGATTCAAGATTAATGTGCGGAAACATTACTTCAGCGAACGAGTAGTCAGTCTATCAAACTGCGTAGGGAGATGGTGGAAGCAGTTAGTATTGATTCATTCAAATGCAAATTTAAGATATTTTGGTATACAATATACCAGTAATTTGAGACATGATGTGGTGACTGTAGTGTACTTGGGAGGAACAGGTGGCTTTGGACCTCTGGTTCCCAAAGCTCTCCACCACTGGGGATATTCCTCACCTCGTGTCGGGGTCTGTTGTAAATTGTCATGATTAGTGAATAACTCCATTATTGTATCATCCGACTACAAGGCAAACGAGATGGATTTTGGGCTATTTTTGTTTAGCAATTCCTCTGTTCCATGGGGATAATCGAGGACAGCCAGCAGTGGAGGGAGGTTAGGAGAAATTTCTTTACACGGAGGTTGTTGGAATGGACCTGTTGGGCCGAATGTCCTGTTTCTGTGCTGTAAAAACTTTGTAATGTCTAGTCACAGGGCTGTGAGGAGAGGGTGGAGCAGTGGGATTAGTTTGGGATTGATACAGGGCTATGGGGAGAGAGCGGGCAGTGTGATTAGTTTGGGATTGATACTATGCTATGGGGAGGGAGCGGGGCAGTAGGATTAGTTTGGGATTGATACTGGGCTATAGGGGGAGAGCAGGCAGTGGGATTAGTTTTGGATTGATACAGGGCTATGGGGGGGAGAGCGGGGCAGTGGGATTAGTTTTGGATTGATACAGGGCTATTGGGGAGAGAGCGGGGCAGTGGGATTAGTTTTGGATTAATACAGGGCTATGGGGGGTGGAGAGAGCGAGGCAGTGGGATTAGTTTTGGATACAGGGCTAT
Source organism: Squalus acanthias (assembly GCA_030390025.1). Classification (NCBI taxonomy): domain Eukaryota; kingdom Metazoa; phylum Chordata; class Chondrichthyes; order Squaliformes; family Squalidae; genus Squalus; species Squalus acanthias. The sequence goes on from JASTWF010000035.1 coordinate 980,423, forward strand.
GGGGAGAGAGCGGGGCAGTGGGATTAGTTTGGGATTGATACAGGGCTATGGGGAGAGTGCGGGGCAGTGGGATTAGTTTGGGATTGTTACAGGGCTATGGGGAGAGAGCGGGGCAGTGGGATTAGTTTGGGATTGATACAGTGCTATGGGGAGAGAGCGGGGCAGTGGGATTAGTTTGGGATTGCTATGGGGAGAGAGCGGGGCAGTGGAATTAGTTTGGGATTGCTCTAGCAAAGAGCTGTCAAGATGCAATGAGCCAAATGACCTTGTTCTGTGCTGCAACACGTGTTCTAAACATTGGGAAACAAAATGTAAGGACGGGCAGCAGAGAGTCCAGTGACTGCTAGTGAGGCTGAACAGGTAACATCTGAGTATTGAAGTCACGAGTGGATTGTTGATGTTCTCGCATCATGTGCCTGATCTATAAAATGTATGCTTTCAACTGGAATTGTGGAGATTTTTGGCCTGGGATCAAACCTGGCTCTGTTGATCCATGCTGTGCCTTGTAGTATAACCTGGGCTCAAGACACTGCACGCCAACCAGTCACCCTGACCTTCAGCCTAAAGACTTGCTTTTTTTTGGGATGGGGGCATCATTCTGCTTTGCCTTGTGTTTCTGTAGTTGAGCACATAAAATGATTGCAGTGCAACCGGCATTGCTGCTGTTGGACGGCAGACTCTTGCGTGGTCCTATGGAGAAGTATCCTCCTCCCACCACCACAGCAATGCTTCCTGTCGCTGCTTTCTGCACAGTAGAACAGAGGTTAGGAACGCCGAGTGGGATCGAGCTTGCCAGTGTACTGCTCTCTAAATAATACTGGTTTAACAAGGAATAATCAGGCTCACTGGTGGCCCGGTGAGTAAATGCACCACCCAGTCTGTACAGCACAGGAAGATCCCAGGCATTGCCTCCTGTCTGCGCTGCCAGCCAATCGAATAACCAAGGGGCAGCCTTGAACTATGAAATATTTCCAGTAAAATAAGGAAAAGCCCAGCCTGTCGTTTACTCTGTGCACCTTTTAATATACTGCATATGTTTTGTGAACAGGGGGTGAGGGGAGCGTGTTTGAAAGGGAAGGGGGACAGTAAGTAGCGTGGAGTCCAGTTCGACGGAGTACTGCTCCTACAGAGTACTAAACTCAGAATTTGGTGAGTGAGGGAATTTGGTGCATTGAGGGAAGTGGTGCTGTTCTGGTATTTTTTTAAAAACAAGGAGCGGTCTGAGAGAGGGAGCATGAGACAGTGATACCTGAGAGCTGAGGTCTAGAGACATTAATTAAAATTAATAATTTAAGCAAGATTCTAACAAGCTTCTGAAACAGGGAATAGACATTTTTTTAGATCCTGAATGGGCAGCTGATACCTGTAGCTTGCAACTCCTGCACCATGTGGGAACTTCAGGACACTTCATGTGTCTTGGGGGACCATGTGTGTAGGAAGTGTTTGTCCAGCTGCTTGAGCTCGAGCTCAGGATTTTCCGAGCTTGAGGGGCAGCTGGAGTCACTGCCGAGCATCAGGGAGGCTGAGAGTTTCCTGGACCGGATGTTCCAGGAGGTGGCCACCCCACAGGCAGAGTGTGTTCAGGATAGTCAATGGGTGGCCATCCGCAAGAGTAGGAAGAGGCAGGAAGTGCAGGAGTCTTTGGGGTGTGTGTCACTCTCAAACCGGTACGCAGACTGCTGGGAGTGACGGCACCTTGAAGGACTGCAGTCCAGACCATGGCACCAATGGGCAAGAGACTGCACAGGGCAGAGGAATAGCAAAGTGTAAAAATGCAGTCGTTCTAGGAGATTCCATAGTTAGGGGGACAGACAGGCGATTCTGTAACCGTCACCGTGAGTCCCGCATGGTGTGTTGCCTCCCTGGTGCCAGGGTAAAGGACATCACTGAGAGGGTGCAGAATATTCTGCAAGGGGAAGGGAGTGAGCCAGAAGTTGTGGTACACGTCGGTACCAACGACAGAGAGGGCAGGTATTGAGGTCCTACAGTCAGGCTTTCAGGGGCTAGGGAGGAAGTTAAAAAGTAGGACCTCAAAGGTAGTAATCTGTGGATTACTCCCAGTGCCACGCGCCAGCGAGAGTAGAAATAGGAAGATAGGGAGGATTAATGTGAGGCTTGAGGCATGGTGCAGGAGGGAGGGCTTCAGATTCTTGGAGCATTGGGACCAGTTCTGGGGCAGGAGGCACCTATTCAAAAGGGACGGGTTGCACCTCAGCAGGACTGGGACCAATGTCCTCGCGGGGAGGTTCACTAGTGTGGTTGGGGAGGGTTTAAACTAAATTGGGATGGGGGGGGTGGGCACCAGCATATAGCAGTAGAAAAGAGGAATAAGGTGTATAAAGGAGGGAGAGTGTTGGATAGTACTAGAGACGGAAGTAGTGCCGTATTAGACAGGAGCAGACTACGAGGAATACAAAGACAGCTTTGGAATTTATGTATGTAAACGCACAAAGTGTGCATAAGGTTGGTGAGCTACAAGCACAATTAGCCGTGTGTTAATATGATGTAGTGGCAATAACTGAAACGTGGCTTAAAAATGGTGAGGACTGAGTGCTTAATATTCACGGATACAAGGTGTTCAGAGGTGGCAGCACTGATTAGGGAAGACATTGTAGTGTTGGAAAGGGAGGATGTCCTTGAGGGGGCAAGGACAGAATCCATTTGGTTAGAGTTGAGAAGCAAAAAGGGTATGATCACACTATTGGGGGTATTCTAAAGACTTCCAAATAGTGAGAGAGATAGAGGAGCAAATCTGCAGGGAAATCAGAGATGTGCAAGAGCTATAGAGTGGTGATATTGGGGGACTTTAATTACCCAAATATCGACTGGGATAATGTTAGAGTAAAGGGAAAGGACGGGGAGGAATTTCTGAAATATGTTCAGGAGAACTTTCTTGACCAGTATGTTCCAGGCCCAACTAGGAAGGAGGCATTGCTGGCTCTGGTGCTGGGAAATGAGGTGGGCCAGGTTGAACAAGTGTCTGTGGGAGAACACTTGGGTAAGAGTGATCATCATATCATAAGGTTCAGATTAGTAATGGAGAAGAGCAAGGAACAATCTAAAGTAGAACTTCTAAATTGGAAGAGGGCTAACTTCAATGGGATGGGATGAGAGGAGATCTAACCAGGGTTAAATGGAACCAAAGATTGACAGGAAAAACTAACGGAACAATGGGTGATCTTTAAGGAGGAGATGTTTCAGGTACAGGCTAGGTACATTCCAACAAGAGGGAAAGGTAGGGGAACCAAAGCAAGGGCTCCTTGGATGACGAGGGAGATAGAGAAGATGATGAAACAAAAAAAGAGGGTGTATGATGCATGTCAGGTGAAATCTTAAGTGAGAACCAGACCAAATACAATAAATTGAGAGGGGAAGTGAAGAGGAAAATAAGACTGGCAAAGAGAGAATATGAGAATAGAATGGCAGTTAACATAAAAGGGAACCCAAAAATCTTCTACCCCAGCATGTAAATAGTAAGCGGGTAGTAAGAGGCGGGGTGGGGCCTATTGGACAAAGAAGGTGATATTTGATTAGAGGCGCAGGGCAAGGCTAGAATACTCAATGAGTACTTTGTATCGGTGTTTAGTAAGGAGGTGGATGCTGACAAAATATCGGTAGAAGTGGAGATGGTTGAGGTAATGGGATAGGGTGAAAATTGATGGGCAGGATGTACTAGAAAGGCTGGGTATGCTTTGAGTGGACAAGTTGCCTGGTCCAGATGGCTTGCATCCCAGGTTGCTAAGGGAAGTGGGGGTGGAGATAACGGAAGGGCTTGCCATAATCTTCCAATCTTCCCTAGATACGGGGGAGGTGCCAAAGGATTGAAAAGTGGCAAATGTGACACCCTTCTTCAAGAAAGAGTGCAAGGACAATCCTAGCAACTACAGGCCGGTCAGTTTAACATCATTGGTGGGTAAGGTTTTAGAAACAATAATCAGGGAAAAAATTAACAGGCACTTGGAGAGGTTTAAGTTAGTTAAGGAGAGCCAGCACGGATTTGTAAAAGGCAGATCGTGTTTGACTAATCTAATTGAATTTTTTGATGAAGTAACCAAGAAGGTTGATGAAGGGAATGCAGTGGATGTTGTCTATATGGATTTTAAGAAAGCGTTTGACAAAGTACCACATAAAAGGCTGGTTAAAATTGAGGCTCATGGAATAGGTGGGTCAGTGTCAGCTTGGATAAGGAATTCGCTTAAGGACAGAAAACAGCGAGTTGTGGTAAATGGCTGTTTTTCAGACTGGAGGATGGTAGACAGTGGTGTTCCCCAAGGGTCAGTGCTGGGGCCACTGCTTTTTTGATATATATTAATATATGGATATTGGAATACAGAGTAAAATTTCAAAATTTGCTGATGACACCAAACTTGGGAGTGTGGCAAACAGTGAGGATGATATCAATCGACGGCAACAGGACATAGAAAGGCTAGCAGAATGGGCAGACAAGTGGCAGATGGAATTTAATACAGAGAAGTGTGAGGTGATGCATTTTGGCAGTAGGAACGGGAGAGGCATTATACACTTAATGGCACAGTTCTAAAGAGTGTGCAGGGACAGAGGGACCTTGGGATTCATGTGCATAGGTCCCTGAAGGTGGCAGGACATATTGAGAGGGTGGTTAGCAAAGTATATGGGATCTTGAGCTTCATAAATAGAGGTATTGAATACAAAAGTAGAGAAGTTATGCTGAACCTTTATAAAGCACTGGTTAGGCCACAACTGGAGTATTGCGTCCAGTTCTGGTCACCACACTTTAGGAAGGATGTGATGGTCCTTGAGAGGGTGCAGAGGAGATTTACCAGAATGGTTCCGGGGATGGGAGATCTTAGCTACACGGACAGGTTGGAGAAGCTGGGTTGTTCTCCTTGGAGCAAAGGAGGTTGAGGGGTGATTTGATAGAGGTGTACAAGATTATGATGGGTGTGGATAAGGTAGACAGAGAAGCTGGTCCCATTAGCTGATGGTACAAGGACCAGGGGACACAGATTTATGGTTTTGGGCAAGAGATACAGGGGGGCTGAGTTTGGCCGTAACATCCTTCTGTTTTCTGTCCTCTCTTGTCTGTGCTTTACTTTGCTGACTTGTTTTTCCTCCCCTTCTCTCTCCTTTGCAGATGAACTTCTTATTGAAGGAGTTCCTACTGTCCGGAGAGCTGGCTGAAGCCGAGCATTGCCTCCGTGATTTGGAGGTGCCACATTTCCACCATGAGCTTGTTTACGAGGTGAGGACAGACATTCCTGCTGCTTTCGTGTCTCGGCTTGGCTTGTGTGGAGTGCACCTTGAATGCGTAAAAGTGTAAATAGAAGCCTGGGCCCCTGCTCCTTCTGCTGAATGAAAGAGTTTATTTGCTAGTTTGGGGTATCGGCTTATAAAACATTAATGGCTTCCGCTCCTTTTCCCTGCCTGCCTGTCTTGTGTTGTCTGCCGCACCCTGCATCCACAGCTAGAATGAAGTGATAACCATCGTGTGTTCCTGTGACACGGACTCGATCTCATCTGAGGTGCTCCTCCTGGTTCTGGAAGATCATTGTCATCTTGTTTAGATTCTGATTGCTCCAGTGTTAATGCGGGTAGACTGAACTCCAAGCCACGCTCGTCATTGGAATAGCTTCAAAATACTGCTGCTTGCTTTCTGGGGGGAGTTGAGGCCCGAGAGGGAGGGCTGTTTCCACCACACGGCTTGTCCTTGCCCCTGACTCCATGCTGTGTATAAACAGGGCAGTTTGGAACAAGCAAATAATTTGTTTCCTAAGGAGGGGATGATCCTAACTTAACAATGGATATCCTAAGTTATTTCAGAAGCCCACGATTATTCGATCTTGTTTCCCACATCACGTGGTGCGTGTAGAAGGCTTGGGAGGAACAGACTTTGGACCTCTGGTTCCCAAAGCTCTCCACCACTGGGGGTTTTCCTCACCTCATGTCTGGGTCTGTTGTAGACTCATTGATAGAGATCGATTGCTGTGATTAGTCAACAACTCCATTGTTACAGACCTTTAGTCATTTTTCGTCTAGCAATTCCAAAGTCCCTCATTGGCAGGGATCTTGACCCAAAGCCTGCAGAAGCTCACAGCAGCAAATCCCTGAACTCTGGCCTGTGATTGAAGATGGAAAGGAATGCTGAAAATGTATCCCCAGTCTCACCTGGATTCTGCCACAAGGCAGCCCCTCTATCAGCCACCCAAAGTGAAACCTTGTCGTTGTGCAGTCCCACTCCCCTTCAGGGAGAGCACCGCCGGACATCATGAGAGGGGAGCGGTCAGTGCCCATTGACCCGTGCCCCGGGGGAGGGGAGCGGTCGGTGCCCGTGCCCCGGGGGAGGGGAGCGGTCGGTGCCTGTGACCCGGGGGGAGGGGAGTGGTCAGTGCCCATGCCCCGGGGGGAGGGGAGCGGCAGGCGCCCGTGCCCCGGGGGGAGGGGAGCGGTCGGTGTCCATTGACCCGTGCCCCGGGGGAGAGGAGCGGTCGGTGCCCATTGACCCGTGCCCCGGGGGAGAGGAGCGGTCGGTGCCCATTGACCCGTGCCCCGGGGGAGGAGAGCGGTCGGTGCCCGCGCCCCGGGGGAGGGGGGCGGTCAGTGGGAGGGGAGCGGTCGGTGCCCGCGCCCCGGGGGAGGGCGGCGGCTGGTGCCCGGGGGAGGGCGGCGGCCGGTGCCCGCGCCCCGGGGGAGGGCGGCGGCCGTCGGTGCCCGCGCCCCGGGGGAGGGCGGCGGCCGTCGGTGCCCGCGCCCCGGGGGAGGGCGGCGGCCGTCGGTGCCCGCGCCCCGGGGGAGGGCGGCGGTCGTCGGTGCCCGGGGGAGGGGAGGGGAGCGGTCATTCCCCCGGGGGAGGGGAGCGGTCATTCCCCCGGGGGAGGGGTGGGGAGCGGTCATTCCCCCGGGGGAGGGGAGGGGAGCGGTCATTCCCCCGGGGGAGGGGAGGGGTGCGGTCATTCCCCCGGGGGAGGGGAGGGGTGCGGTCATTCCCCCGGGGGAGGGGAGGGGTGCGGTCATTCCCCCGGGCGAGGGGTGCGGTCATTCCCCCGGGCGAGGGGTGCGGTCAGTGCCCGGACGAGGGGGGCGGTCATTGCCCTTGCCCCGGGGGAGGGGGGCGGTGAGTGCCCGTGCCCCGGGGGAGGGGGTGCGGTGAGTGTCCGGGGGGGGGGGGAGGGGGCGGTCGGTGCCTGTGCCCCGGGGGAGGGGAATGGTCCGTGCCCTGGGGGAGGGGAGCGGTCAGTGCCCGGGGGGAGGGCAGCGGTCAGTGCCCGGGTGAAGGGAGCGGTCAGTGCCCGGGGGAGGGGCGTGGTCAGTGCCCGCGCCCCGGGGGAGGGGAGCGGTCAGTGCCCGGGGGAGGTGCGCGGTCAGTGCCCGTGCCCCGGGGGAGGGGAGCGGTCAGTGCCCGGGGGAGGGCAGCGGCGGGCGCCCGTTTCCCCGGGAGAGATTGGCTTCTGCTGCATTTGCCCACACAACAATAATGACCACACTTGAAAAGTAATTCATTCTGTGAAGCTCTTTGGGATGTGGTGAGGAGGTGAAAGGTGCTGTATAAATGGAGGTGCTTTCCCCCTCAGGCCGTTGTCATGGTGCTGGAGTCGACTGGAAACACAGCAGCCAAGATGGTGAAGCTGCTTAAAGTGCTGTGGGAGAGTGGGCTCATCACACTGGACCAGATGAACCGGGTAAGTTTGAGCCTGGTCTCCCCCAGCCCCTGCCTCCCTCCGTCCCACTGCACCATGGCATGAGCTGCTCATCAGACGAGGACTGTGCTGGCTTCCATCCACAGCCTGTGCCGAGTGACCTGATCTCCGCGAGGGCAGCACTGGGAGCATTGCATTTGACCTCTGCCCTTGGGCTGGGGGTGGGTAGGCGTCCACTGACTGCTGCTGGAAATGAGTGCAAACGCCCAGGTAAAATCCAAGAGAAGGATAACACTGGTTTCTCTGCTGATAATTAGTCTGTAGTCCACCTCTGTGCATTAGGAGGCCATTTGGCCCATCGTGCCTGTGCTGGCTCCTTGAAAGAGCTCTCCAATTAGTCCCACTCCCCTGCTCTTTCCCCATAGCCGTACAAATATTTCCCCTTCAAGTATTTATCCAATTCCATTTTGAAAGTTACTATTGAATCTGCTTCCACCGCCCTTTCAGGCAGCGCATTCCAGATCACAACAACACACTGCGTTTTTTTAAAAAAAAAAGTTTTCCTCATGTCGCCTCTGGTTCTTTTGCCAATTTCCTTGAATCTCTCTGGTTACTGACCCTTCTGCCACTGGAAACAGTTTCTCTTGATTTACTCTATCAAAACCTTTCGTGATTTTTGAACACCTTTATTAAATCTCCCCTTAACCTTCTCTGCTCTAAGGAGAACATCTCCAGTCTCTCCACGTAACTGAAGTCTTTCATCCCTGGTACCATTCTAGTAAATCTCCTCTGCACTCTCTAAGGCCTTTTTAAAAATTCATTCACAGGATGTGGGCGTCACTGGCAAGGCCAGCATTTAATGCCTGTCCCTAATTTCCCTCAAAGGTGGTTCCTTCCCTAAAGAACATTAGTGAACCAGATGGGTTTTTACGACAATCCGGTAGTTTCATGGTCGCCATTAATGATACCAGCTTTTTAATTCCACATTTATTTAATTGAATTTAAATTCCCCAGCTGCTGTGGTGGGATTCGAACTCATTAGTCCAGGCCTTGACATCCTTCCAGAATTGGACACAATATTCCAGCTGAGGCCTAACCAGTGTTTTATAAAGGTTTAGCATAAATTCCTTGCTTTTGTACTCTATTCCTCTATTTATAAAGCCAAGGATCCCATTTGCTTTTTGAACAGCCTTCTCAACTTGTCCTGCCACCTTCAAAGACTTGTGTATGTACACCCCAGGTCTCTCTCTCTCCCTGTAAAATTATGCCTCGTATACCCAAGTTTCAGGTCATTAATATAGTGGTCCCAACACCGACCTAGCTTTGGATGCCCTTCCTTTCCCTCACGTGGGACTAGTCTGTACATTAACTTGCTCCTCTTTGAAGGCCTCCCATTGCTCATTTACTGTTTTACCTGCCAATCTTTGATTCCAATCCTCCTGGGCCAGATCCCTTTTCAACTCACTGAAATTAGCCCTCCTTCAGTTGAGAGTTTTCACAGTTGATTGTACCTTGTCCTTTTCCATAATTACTCTGAACCTAACCCTGAGCACAAAAATCTAGGCTGACACACCAGTTCACTGCTGAGAGGAGCGCTGCACTGTCGGAGATGCAGTCTTTCGGATGCGACGTTAGACCGAGGCCCCATCTGCACTCTCCCTCCTGCACCATTTCTCCAGCCACGCATTAACCCATCTTATCTTGCTGCTTATCGTCACTAGCACATGGCACTGGGAGTAATCCAGAGATTACGACCTTTTGAGTTCCTGCTCTTTAACTTCCTCCCGAGCTCCTGAAACTCTGACTGCAGGGCCTCAACCCTTTTCCTTCCTGTGTCATTGGTTCCAACATGGACCACAACTTTGGACTGTTCCCCTTCTCCCCACCTCAATGTTCTGCATCCGTTCCGTGATATTTTGATGAACTGTATCCCTTTTCTCGAGGAATGTGCCTGTTTGGTGCTACAGATTCTGAATGCTGTGGGGCGAGGGGTTCCTTTCCAGCACATCTGCTCAGTATGGTTGGGAGCAGTGCTCGGCAGTAACCACTCCCAGCCCGAGCTGAGGAGCCCTGGAGCTGATACTGAGAAGCCTCAATGCTGGTACCAGCGATCTGATTCAGTGCTTAACACAATTACAGTGCTTGTCAAATATATTCACACTTGTAAATGTGCACAGTCAGATGGAGTTCCGTGTGGGGAAATTTGAGGTCATCCACTTTGGATCTGAGGAAGAGAAATTGGAATATTTTGTTGTTGGTGAGACGAGGAGCGGTGGAGGAGCAGTGGGATTGGGGAGTCCGTGCGCACAAATCACAAAGCTAGTACACAGGTACAAAAAGGCTAATGGAATGTTTGCCTTTATCTCAAGGGAGCTGGAATACAAAAATGAGGGAGTGTTTGCTTGATGACTTACATAGTACATAGTATTTACAGCACAGAAACAGGCCATTCGGCCCAACTGGTCCATGCTGGTCGGTGTTTATGCTCCACACGAGCCTCCTCCCACCCTTTTTCATCGAATCCCATCAGCATTTCCTTCTATTCCTTTCTCCCTCGTGCTTATCGAGCTCTCGCCTTAAATGCATCTACTGTATTAGCATTCGCCTCAAGCCACTCCCTGTGGTGGCGAGTTCCACATTCCAATCACTCTCTGGGTAAAGAAGTTTCTCCTGAATTCCCTATTGGATTTATTAGTGACTATATTGTATTTATGGCCCCTGGAGACGACTTCTCCACATCTACCCTTTCATAATCTTAAAATCCTCTATCGTCACCCCTCAGCCTTCTCATTTCTAGAGAAAAGAGCCCCAGCCTGTTCAATCTTTCCTGATAGCTCCAACTCAGGTTCTGGTATCATCCTAGTAAATCTATTTTGCACCTTCTCCAGTACCTCCATATCATAATACGGAGACCAGAACTGTGGAGATAAAAAATAAGGGGGAAAAGTCTCTGGTGGGCGTAGTCTACAGGCCCCCGAACAGTAGCAATGCTGTTGGACAGAGTATAAATCAACAAATAATGGAGGCCTGTAAAAAAGTACAGTAATAATCATGGGTGACTTTAATCTCCATATTGATTGGACAAATCAGATTGGCCATGGTAGCCTTGAGGAGGGGTTCATAGAGTGCATCCGTGATGGTTTCCTAGAACAGTATGTAATGGAACCAACCAGGGAGCAGGCCATCTTGGATCTGGTACTGTGTAATGAGACAGAATTAATAAATGATCTCATAGTAAAGGATCCTCTAGGAAAGAGTGATCATAGCATGGTTGAATTTCAAATTCAGTTGGAGGGTGAGAAAGTTGTATATCAAACCAGTGTCCTGATCTTAAACAAAGGCAATTACAGTGGCATGAGGGCAGAACTGGCTAAAGTGGACTGGAAAAATAAATTAAAGGGTAAGAAAGTTGAAATGCAGTGGCGGACATTTAAGGAGATATTTCATAACTCTCAACAAAAATATATTCCAGTGAGAGAGAGAGATTTTAAGAGAAGGGAGCACCATCCGTGGCTAACTAAGGAAGTAAAGGATGGTATCAAATTGAAAACGAAGGCATATAATATTGCCTAGATTGGTGGGAGACCAGAGGATTGGGAAATTTTTAAAAACCAGCAAAGGATGACTAAAAAAAGATGAATTATGAGAGTAAACTGGCAAGAAATATTAAAACAGATAGTAAGTGCTTCTACAGGTATATAAAAAAAGAAGAGGGTAGCTAAAGTAAACATTGGTCCCTTAGAGGATGAGACTGGGGAATTAATAATGGGGAATGGGGAAATGGCAGAGACTCTGAACAAATATTTTGTATCTGTCTTCATGGTAGAAGACACGAACAACATCCCAATAATGGATAATCAAGGGGCCTCAGGGAGGGGGGAACTAAAGACAATCGCTATCACTAAGGAAATAGTACTTGGCAAAATAATGGGACTAAAAGATGACAAGTCCCCTGGACCAGATGGCTGCAGAGATAGTGGATGCAATCTACCAAAATTCCCTGGACTACATTAATGACTTGGATGAAGGAACCGAGTGTAATGTAGTCAAGTTTGCGGATGATACAAAGATGGGTGGGAAAGCTAGTTGTGCAGAGGACGCAAAGAACCTGCAAAGGGATATAGACAGGCTAAGTGAGTAGGCAAACATTTGGCAGATGGAGTATAATGTGGGAAAGTGTGAGGTTATCCACTTTGGCAGGAAAAATAAAAAAGCAAACTATTATTTAAATGGAGAGAGATTACAAAATGCTACAGTTCAGAGGGACCTGGAGATCCTTGTGCATGAAACACACAAAGTTAGCATGCAGGTACAGCAAGTAATCAAAAAGACAAATGGAATGTTGGCCTTTATTGCAAAGGGGTTGGAGTATAAAAGCAGTGAAGTCCTGCTACAACTGTACAGGGTATTGGTGAGACCACACCTTGAGTACTGCGTACAGTTTTGGTCTCCTTATTTAAGGAAGGATATACTTGCATTGGAGGCAGTTCAGATACGATTCACTCGGTTAATTCCAGAGATGAGGGGTTTGACTTATGAGGAAAGGTTGAGCAGGCTGGGCCTATACTCGTTGGAATTTAGAAGAATGAGAGGTGATCTTATTGAAACATATAAGATACTGAGGGGCCTCGACAGGGTAGATGCAGAGAGGATGTTTCCCCTCGTGGGTGAATCTAAAACTCGGGGGCATAGTTTCAGAATAAAGGGTCGCCCTTTTAGAACTGAGATGAGGAGGAATTTCTTCTCTGAGGGTCGTAAATCTGTGGAATTCTCTGCCCCATAGAGCCATGGAGGCTGGGTCATTAAATACATTAAGGTGGCGATAGACAGATTTTTACAAGATAAGGGAGTGAAGGGTTATGGGGAGCGAGCAGGGAAGTGGCTTTGAGCCCAAGATCAGCCATGATCTTATTGAATGGCGGAGCAGGCTCGAGGGGCCAAGTGGCCTATTCCTGCTCCTGTTTCTTATGTTCACAGTACTCCGTGCCTTCCCCCATTCACTGGTGCCCTCCCCCAATTCCCCCATTCACTGGTGCCCTCCTCCTCTCTCTTCACCCCCCCCCCCCCCAATTCACTGGTGCCCTCCTCCTCTCTCTTTCCCCCCCCCCCCCCAATTCACTGGTGCCCTCCTCCTCTCTCTTCCCCCCCCCCCCCCCCCCCCAATTCACTGGTGCCCTCCTCCTCTCTCTTCCCCCCCCCCCCCCCCAATTCACTGGTGCCCTCCTCCTCTCTCTTTCCCCCCCCCCAATTCACTGGTGCCCTCCTCCTCTCTCTCTTTCCCCCCCCCACCCCCCCCCCCACCCCAATTCACTGGTGCCCTCCTCCTCTCTCTTCCCCCCCCAATTCACTGGTGCCCTCCTCCTCTCTCTCTTCCCCCCCCCCCCCCCCCATTCACTGGTGCTCTCCGCCCCCCCCCAGTCATTTGCCATTTCTAGTGTTTTACATCAGTAGGGAAGATAGAAAGGAGAAACGGCGACTGGAAATACACAAGCAGTCCGCCAGCTACCGCAGTGAGAGAAAAGACATGTTCGTGTTTCAGGAAGGGCCCACCATTGCTTATCAATAGTCCAGGTTGTGTCTCAGCAGACTGGGACTAGTGCAGCTTTCTGTGCTTATTTGCAGGGCTTCCAGCGAGTGTTTGACGAGTTACCGGATATAAACCTGGATGTGCCTCTCGCTCACACGATCCTGGAGAAGTTCATGGACCTCTGTTTCCAGGAAGCCTTTATAACCAAGCAGCTTCGTGATAGCTGCCCTTCACGGTAAGCGATGGCCAGAAATAGCGCTCAGCACCACATCTCTTACAAGGGGGGCTGCTTTTCTCCGCAACCTCCCTGTGTCCTGTGAGGCTGACTCTGAACATCAGTCACTTTCAATTAAGATGCTGGGGGCTGGGCTTGGGCCAGTGAGTAGTGCAGAACTGAGGGATCCCTGCATAGTCGGAATACCATCTTCAAACCGAGTCCCTGCCTAACATTCAGGTGGATGTTAAAGATCCTACCGCACTCTTCTGAGATCAGTCTCCATTATACAGAGCAGTGCTGGGACTGTAATCGTTCTCTAGGAACCTAACAGGGATAGTTTCCATGGGTGTCTTCCTGTACTTTGCTCAAGTGGCCATTTTCCGCGTGTGTGTGTGTGTGTGTGTGTGTGTCAGCAACTATTCTCTCCATGGGAGCATCACAGCCGAGCTTGTCCTGCACCAACACACACTCACTTTCCAATAGTGATTACCAGCTAGTGATCAGGAACAGAACCCTGGCCCTGACCAATTGTAGTGCCCGATTCAGATCAGGGTCGCACACTGTGCCTTCCTGAGCCGTGGCTCCAGTGTATTGGTCAGCACTTTCCTCACTAACTCGCTGTTTGTTGATTTTAATCCTGCTCTTTCTTTGTTGCTTCCAGAGGACGTAAGCGTTTTGTGAGCGAGGGAGATGGTGGCCGTGTCAAGGAGTAAGATTTCACTGCGTGCACTCTGCTGTCGGACCCTGAGAATATACACAGTATTTTACCAGGACCTCAAAACATATTTCTCCACCCAACAACCATGACTAAACAGGAGCTGGGACAGAGCTGCAGGAACAGTGGAGAAGCCAAGCCAACCGGTTTGATGTCATTGCCTGCAATGTTTGTAATTGAGCACTTGCCCCCCTCCCATGTTCGAGTGACCCAACATTCACTGGTTATCGGCTGTAATGATGAATTCTGTTACAGGATAGAATCAGTTTATTTGTCCTGTGTCAGGGGCTGACTCTCTCATTGGGTCTCCATCCAAAAAAGAGAGAATTTGCTGATGTCCGTCAAACCGTGCAGAGCAGAAGCAGTGAAGTCAGTAGGGGTTCCAAGTAGCTTTTTATGTAGACTGGGGCTGTTTGATTTGAAGAGACGATCCCTGCTTTTTCCCCCACCTAGAAACACGGACTGGTGTGATTGTTTCCCCACTAATAGCAATCTGTTACCCTGCTTCCATTCTTTACTGCTCTGCCCACAGCAGACACCCATTGCCAGGCCTGTACAGGTGCTGCTCTGCCCACAGGGAGAGTGGCCCAAGGAGGGGGAAAGGTTGCCTGAACCTGGGTTAGGGGGAATTAAACGATGAGCCAGGATCCATCCAACAGCCACTGGTAGAAATTGCCTGCTTGAATGTCAGAGGGCAGGCAACAGCCATGGACTGTACCCCAGGGGGAGGGATCATGGCCTGTTAATGACCAGTGAAGAGGGCAGCATCAAGCAGCAGCTCCTTGTCATTCAAACAAGTGACCTGGTTGTCACCAAAGAAACTCACTAGGACTAAATATGAAGCAGTGGGATCCAATCGGATGCAGTGCTTGCAGAGAGGGCGAGGTGGGTTATAATCGTCTGTACACCCACTAGTGGGTGGGGTTGAATCCACGATGTCCCCATCGCCGAGCTCAGTCATCCCACTCTCTCCGTCCCCGGGACAGTGAGAGCCCAGGACCCTCACTGGCAATGTACGGGGGGGCCTTTCAGTGGTGGGTTTAGGCCAAACTGCACTTGGCAAGTTTTGCACTTGATCAGAGAGGTTGAATGGGGAATAAAAGATCCCACGACCGTCACGCCACCCACACCTCACAAGGGGGAAAAGCGGGTTCGTCTCTAATAATGGGAAATGCTTTTAAGAAAAGTCGGATCTGGAATAAAGATGATTCTACCAAGCCGTGATCTTTGATTCTCCCTTGCCGTGTGTGCAGTGAATCACTGGACCTAGTCCGAGGACGCACTCTAATGTCATATCCTCCTTGTGTCGCCCCAAGTTTCCTCTCCCTCCACAGGTTCTGGAGAGGCTTGTGCAGACATTCTCAGTCACTGCGCTGGTCTCTGCACAGGACGGGCTCTGGGGGGCGGGGGGGTCCTGCCCCTGATCTCTATCCAGTGACTCCTGCTGCAAACTGTGGATGTCGGCCAAGAGCAAGACTGAGCTCTGACCCGATGCCCCTCAGTCGGGAAGCTGCTAACACTCGGGGTCTGCGCTCTCGGGTTGTTGTCTGTGCCCGACCCTGGCCAGAGTTGGCACCTTCGGGAAGGGAGAAAGGCATTACTGAGAACATGAGAAAAGTCATGTGTCTGTGAAGGTAAAATTAGAGACGTGTCTGAGTTGCAAATGGGACGTTTTTCATAAGAACATAAGAAATAGGAGCAGGAGTAGGCCACACGGCCCCTCGAGCCTGCTCCGTCATTCAATAAGATTATGGCTGATCATCGACCTCAACTCCACTTTCCCGCCCAATCTCCATATCCCTTGATTCCCCTAGAGTCCCAAAATCTATCGATCTCAGCCTTGAATATACTCAAAGACTCAGCATTCACAGCCCTCTGGGGCAGAGAATTCCAAACATTCACAACCCTCTGAGTGAAGAAATTCCTCCTCATCTCGGTCTTAAATGGCCGACCCCTTATCCTGAGACTATGCCCCCTAGTTCTAGACTCTCCAGCCAGGGGAAACAACCTCTCAGCATCTACCCTGTCAATCCCACTCAGAATCTTGTATGTTTCAATGAGATCACCTCTCATTCTTCTAAACTCCAGAGAGTATAGGCCCATTCCACACAATCTCTCATCCCAGGAATCAATCTAGTGAACCTTTGTTGCACCGCCTCCAAGGCAAGTTCCTTAGATAAGGAGACCAAAACTGTGCACAGTACTCCAGGTGTGGTCTCACCAAGGCCCTGTACAATTGTAGCAAGACTTCCTTACTCTTATACTCCAACCCCCTTGCAAAAAAGGCCAACATGCCATTTGCCTTCCTTATTGCTTGCTGTACCTGCATGCTAGCTTTCTGTGTTTCTTACACGAGGACACCCAAATCTCTCTCAACACCAACATTTGAAAGTTTCTCACCATTTAAAAAATATTCTGTTTTTCTATTCTTCCTACCAAAGTGAATAACCTCACATTTCCCTACATTATACTCCATCTGCCACCTTACTGCCCACTCACCCAGTCTATCTATATCCCTTTGCAGACTCTGTGTCCTCCTCACAGCTTACTGTCCCACCTAGCTTTGTATCATCAGCAAACTTGGATACATTACACTCGGTCCCATCATCTCAGTCATTAATATAGATTGTAAATAGCTGAGGCCCCAACACTGATCCTTGCGGCACGTTACTAGTTACAGCCTGCCAACCTAAAAAGATCCGTTTATCCCTACTCTGTTTTCTATCTGTTAACCAATCCTCTATCCATGCTTCTGTTAACCCCATGAGCCCTAATCTTGTACAATAACATTTTATGTGGCACCTTATCGAATACCTTTTGGAAATCCAAATATACTACATCCACAGGTTCCCCTTTATCTACCCTGCTAGTTAATCCTCAAAAAACTCGAATAAATTTGTCAAACACTATTTCCCTTTCATAAAACCATGTTGACTCTGCCTAATCATGTTATGATTTTCTAAGTGCCCTGATACCACTTCCTTAACAATGGATTCCAGCATTTTCCCCGATGACTGATGTCAGGCTAACTGGCCTGTAGTTCCGTTTTTTTTCCTCTCCCTCCTTTCTTGAATAGCGGTGTTACATTTGTGATCTTCCAATCCGCTGGGACCATTCCAGAATCTAGGGAATTTTGGAAGATCAAAACTAATGCATCCACTATCTCTTCTGCCACCTCTTTTAGAACCCTAGGATGTAGGCCATCAGGTCCAGGAGATTTGTCGACTTTATTAGTTTCTCTTACTTTTTCTCTACTTATATTAATTACGTTAAGTTCCTCATCCTCATTAGACTTTTGGTATGCTTTTTGTGTCTTCTATTGTGAAGACAGATAAACAAATATTTTGTAACGTTTCTGCCATTTCCTTATTCCCCATAATTTCTCCTGTCTCGGCCTCTAAGGGACCAACGTTTACTTTTGCTGCTACTCTTCCTTTTTACATACTTGTAGAAGCTCTTACAATCTGCTTTTATATTTCTTGCCGTGATTATCTCTCTGCCAGGTGTGATAAAGGGCAGTTGGAAAGATTAACTGTAATCATCTGGCAGTGTTCTCTGACTATATATGCTGTGCCAATATGCATCTCTTCACTTCACCTGACGAAGGAGCAGCGCTCCGAAAGCTTGTGATTTCAAATAAAGCTGTTTGACTATAACCTGGTGTGCGACTTCTCACATTTGTCCACCCCAGTCCAACACCGGCATCTCCACATCACATTTATATTTCTTGAACCACCATACCTTTTAATCTATTTTTCCAATCTACCTTAGCCAACGTGCCCCTCATACCTATGTAATTGGCTTTATTTAAGTTTAAGACTCTAATTTCGACTTAGGCAAGTCACTCTCAGAATTTCACATTAATTTTATCATATTATGATCACTCTGCCCAGAGGATCCTTTACTATGAGATTGCTAATTAACCCTGTCTCATTACACAATACAAGATCTAAAATAGCCTGTTCCCTGACACATTGTTCTAGGAAACTGTCCTGAATGCATTCCATGAACTCATCCTCCAGACTACCTTTGCCAATTTGATTTGTCCAGTCTATATGAAGATTAAAATCCCCCACGATTATTGCATTACCTTTGTTGCAAGCTCCCATTTATTATCAGGGTTACTCCCCCTCCTTTTCCATTCTACCTGTCTTTTTGAAACGTCAAGTACCCTGGAACATTTAGTTCCCAACCTTGGCCACCTTGCAACCACGCCTCTATAATGGCTTATTAGATCAAACCCATCTATCTCTAATGTGAGCTGTTAGTTTGTTTTATGTTAAGCATTTACCGATAGGATAAATAATTCAGGGGAACAGATTGAGCTCAGCACATGGGATTTAAACAAAAATGCTCCAACAGGAGCGTCTCTGCCCTTCGAATTGTGACTAACATGGCAGTGGAGCGCTGTGACTCTGGGCCACGTCCCCCCTCCACCCATTGTGTGCGTCTGCATCTTCCCCCCCCCCCCCCCCCCCCCGCAGTTTGTTCATCTGCTGCAGTAAGTCGGGATGTTGCTCAGCACTCTGGCACCTGGTGGCCAGTTTCACAGCAGTTTGCATTGTTGGGACAGAGACTGAGGGGAGGAGACAACACGAGCGGTGAAGGGGCCGGTGACAAATTCCAGCTGCACCAAGGAACCTTGCTGGGTCTGAGCAGGCACCTTGTGGATCCAAGGAACGTCACTGGGTCTGAGCAGGCACCTTGTGGATCCAAGGAACGTCACTGGGTCTGAGCAGGCACCTTGTGGATCCAAGGAACGTCACTGGGTCTGAGCAGGCACCCTGTGGATCCAAGGAATGTCGCTGGGTCTGAGCAGGCACCTTGTGGATACAATGGTTGCAATTGGAGAAGACCAGGTCTGTTTGTAGAGGAAGCTCCAGGGTTGACTCCATGTCCTGCTCATCCTCTGTCTCTCTTACTGTGCCCACTCCATTAAGCTCTTGGTTTGTATATTCTATACCTCTTGCTAGGAAAAACTAGAATTCCATTAGCTTTATTTAACAATCTTATCAGCCTGAGGTGCTGCCTTTAATGTCCATGTCTGTTACCTCAACAGAATTCTGAGGTCTGTGGAGCACAATCAGCTTCTGAAATCCCTGCTGGCTACTTCTAACTATTCATCCTTGAAGACTAAAATTTTCCCTACCACAGATGTTAACCTAAGTGTAATATAAATTCAAGTTGTAACTACCTGGATTTGCTCCATCTCCCTTGATAAAGATGGGTACTCCATTGGTCACGCCAGTCCTCCGACACACATCCACTCTCAACACAGCCTGAACTATAATTGCTAGGGGCTGGGCCATGCCCTCTATCATCTCTCTGGATCCTCAGATATATCCCATCGAGCCCCAGAACTACTTCATCCTTTAGTCTATCGTATCACTCTCAGCCACTTTACCATTCACCTCCTCTCCGACATCCTTCTCTAGCAAAGTACTTATTAAATAGCTCTGCAATTTCTAAGGGGCTATCAAATCCTTTAATAATCTTAAACACCTGAATTAGATCACCCTTTAATCTTCTATTTAATTGGCCATTTAAGACTGAGATGAAGAGGAATTTCTTCACTGAGGGTTGTGAATCTTTGAAATTCTCTTCCCCAAAGGGATGTGGATGTTGAGTATATTCAAGGCTGAGATAGATAGATTTTTGGACTTGAGGGGGATCGGGTGGGAAAGTGGAGTTGAGGTCAAAGATCAGCCATGATTTTATTGAATGGCGGAGCAGGCTCGAGGGGTCATATGGCCGACTCCTATTATGTTCTATACTCGAGGGAAAACAAGCTGAGTCTACGTAACCTGTCCTCAATTTAACCCTTTTAGCCCTGGTATCATTCTGGTGCAGATGACTCTGGGAACCACTGCCATTAGGGAATTCCACTGACTCAATGAAGTGTCTTCCTTCTGTAATTGAAGTGGTTCCTCGTCGTAGAGTCTTGGATGCAGGACCTCGAAGGTGACTGCTCACAATCTGTAAAGTTGAACCCAATCCTGCAACTTGTGGACTGTGCAGCATTTGCTCTGCACGATTCTGAAGCAGGAAGGAGAGAGCGAGTGTGGAACTGGGCACCTGGTAAACGTGCGTCCAGCACCAGCTTGTCATCATTTCTCTCGCTCGCTGAGGAATCCCCATCGTTCCCTCAGGACCAGCCTGACTGTCGGATGTGGCTGATCCGAGCTTCCTTTTGGCTGCACTGCCGTTAACTGCGTGTGGAGATGTGTCAGAGGGAGCCACTTCCACCCAGCTTGCTGTGAACACTCACTCCGCTGACAATGTTTTATTCTGTCAGCCATGGTTCAGTGGATAGCACTCTCATCTTCGTTTAAAAGGTCGTGGGTTCAAATCCCACTCCAGAGACTTGAGCACACAATCTAGGCTGACACTTTGGTGCACTACTGAGGCAGCACTCCAGTGTCGGTGGTGCCATCTTTCGGATGAGACGTTAAGCCGCGGTCCCGTCTGCCCTCTTGGCTGGATGTAAAAGATTCCAAGAGGAGCAAGGGAGTTCTCCCCGGTGTCCTGGTTAATATTTATCCCTTAACCAACACCATTAAAACAGTCCGTCAGGTCATTATCACATTGCTGTTTGTGGGATCTTGCTGTGCTCAAATTGGCTGCCACATTTCCTACTTTTTTTTAAATTTATGCATGGGATGTGGGCGTCGCTGGCAAGGCCAGCATTTATTGCCCATCCCTAATTGCCCCTCGAGAAGGTGGTGGTGAGCCGCCTTCTTGAACCGCTGCAGTCCACCCAGCGACGCGTCAGGATGGTGTGTGACTTGGAGGTGGCGGTGTTCCCATGCGCCTGCTGCCCATGTCCTTCTAGGAGGTAGAGGTCACGGGTTTGGGAGTTGCTGCAGTGCATCGTTTAGATGATACACACTGCAGCCACGGTGTGCCGGTGGTGGATGGAGTGCCAATGAAGCGTGACTACACTTCAAAAGTACTTTATTGGCTGTAAAGCGCTTTAGGATGTCCTGAGATCATGAAAGGTGCTTTATAAATACAATTCTTTCTTTACTCTCGTGACCTCGGCAACACTGGCAAGGCTGCAGTTATTGCCCATCCCTTGTAGCCCTGAGTGCATTGAAGGGTCGACCACAAACAAGACATCAGAAAAATGAAGATAGAAAGTGGAAAACAGGCTGGAAGCTCTGGAAATTCTTCATCTTCAGAATGACCAGTGATGTAATGGTTAGAGAGAGAACATAGGAGCAGGACTAAGCCATTTAGTCCCTCGAGGATCAAAGAAGAGATAGATAGATGAAGCAAATTCAAAAGGGAATTGGACAAAGACTTGTAAAGGAGAATTTCATGGTATGATACAGTAGACAATGGGGAAGAGCAGGAGAGGGATTAATTGGATAGCTCTTTCAAACTGGCACAGGTACAATGGGCCGAATGGCGGCCTCCTGTTCTGTAAGATTCTAATTAATGGAATTCTCTCTCCTTCGGCCGTTTCTTTTACACCGAATGAACCAGAGCACACACCCACCACTGGAGACTGATTCAGAAAGAATGGGGTAGAGAGAGAGACGGACAGAGTGCAGGCCCTTCCAATTGCTATTTGTATTCCTCCCGCTACAAACCCTGGGACTGGAAGCATTTTCCGGTGAGCAAGTGAATTACACGCACAGAAAGATGGTGTCGACAAGAGCAGCGACATTCTCATCCTATCCACGACCCAGGGGGTCTCTCCACCCCCGAGACCCTCGGTTCCGAGTGTGGGGATTCATTGAGCTCCATCTGACGACAGCAGTCCCGTTACATTTGGCCAGTAACAGCTCTTTCCTTCTCGCACGAGCCTCCGATCGCTTTAATGAATTACTTCATGATGAGTTTCTAAACCAGGGAGATTAATCAGACTGAAGATGTTTCCCTCCTCTCCCCCAACACACACAAGGTAAACGCCACTCACTCTGAGCGTGAACACAAGCTCCCCACAGTTAAAGCCCCGATACCGTCAGCGAGAGCCTGAACATCCTCACAGCGGCCCGGGGAACAATCTGGGTCACAGCGTCAGGGGGCTGCGTGAACCGGGGCCAGACATTTGATCTGAAACTGGTCAAAGGTCAGGGTTCATACCCCAGTCCCAGGTTTTGGGAGGGGGGCGAGAGAGACTCTCAGGCCGGGGGGGGGGGGGGGGGGGGGGGGGGGGGGGGGGGGGGGGGGGGGGGGGGGGGGGGGGGGGGGGGGGGGGGGGGGGGG